>ML777641.1:1222247-1238805 GCA_009831015.1 Picea engelmannii
TGCCGAAGTCACCAATGCCTCGTGCTACTTTTGCCATCGTCTTCCAACGCGGTAAATGACCAAATCTGTCTGACAAAAGCTCTAACCATTGGCAAGCAATAAGTAGCCTGTTACGTAGTATTCTGGGTGGTATATATGTAGCCTGTTACGTAGTATTCTTGGTGGTATATATATTTTTTATCACTTTGGTATATACGTCCAGATATATTTGATAGTGTATATACTAGCACAGCCACATCATTGTGGCTGATGAACGCCGAAAGGCATATTTAATTTATTAAACCTAATTTGAACATAAACCGATCTGCTATATTCGTTCAATCTGCTATATCCGTTCATTGTGGCTAGTCTTTCCTTGCAATTGGAGAACGGCGTCAAGAGTAGGTGAAACACGATCATCAGCGAACTCTGGTAATTTAAATAAATTAAACACATACCTCAATTATTCTTCAGTTGGGTTTAGAATTAACGCATGCATATCGGTTCGGCACCTTGCGATTGATTTCTTTCCGAGCAATGCAGCTCCCAGTGCCGGAGAAAGCAATGCGATGAAAGGCATTGATCGGAACAACAAGACCCAGAGAGCTACCTTCGCGGTTGGCGTTCCTTTGTATATCTTAGGATTTGATCCCTCCAGAAACATGTGGTAATTTAAACTGAATGCACAACTCAATTAAACGAATCTGTGCCGCAGCTGAAACGCGGGGGTAGTAGAGAATGGGCGGACAGTTGAATCTGAATCGCACAGACAACTGAAACGCATCGACAGGTAAGAAAATTTGTGGCGAAAATGAAATGCCCAGACAGGTGGGGATTACATATCCTTACAGTAAATTTTTAATGTGATTAGGTAAATGTTAAAAAGTAAACATGTTAACGGATGCCTTTATAAATGCAAGAAAGTTATGAACAATAAATCTGATCCATTGATATTTTGAAGGACGACTAAGAATATGCCAGCATCTTCAATGCATAGCCATCAGATTAGGGTTTAAGGTTAAAAGATCATTAATTGTGCCCATTGTCAATAGGTATACACCTTTCGGCGTAATTACTACAAGCAATATACAGCCTGCTATGTGGACTATATTTTGCTTTAGTGACAATTGATGTAAGGCTTTACATTTTGGCTTATTGGAGGTCCTTTGTTGAAAATATGTGGAGAGGGCACTCATGTCTCTGAGGGGTCGAGACAATGTTGAAAATATGTGGACAGGGTGCTTTGTAGTAGATGTGTGGGAAGGGTCAAGATAATTTCATTATCTTGGGAGTGGTTAATTTGGGAGCAATCTTCCCTTCCCAGTTATTTTTCTCGCAGGTCTTCTAGCTGTCCATTTTTAAATTTCTGGTGTAATCTTCTCTTCCTAGTTATCTTTCCAACAGGTCTTCTGGCTGTCCGCTTTTAAATTTCCGGCCAATCCATAACTCTGATCGATTTTCTGAGCATCTGGTTTGGTTTAAAATGGAGCAAAATCCCCTAGGGTAAGGGTAAGGTTTTGAAATGCATAGAACTTTGATTCATGCTAAACTCAGACTACCCTGAAACTAGATTTAGGTCGAGAAATTTACCTGAAAAGCTGGTCTGTTTGCTCCCAAGTTAGCCTACTCCATTATGATAGGCTAATTAAAACGTTTTTATAGGGTGTTGTTTAACTGTTCTATCAAAATGGTTTTTTTCTTAAGAATTTGGTCACATAAATTTGTGAGAAATCACTATTTTGTTGTTTAAAATCTATTTTTGAATGCAGAAGTGGAATGCAAAATAGATTCAGCATGCTGAAAAATCTCTAGAGCACTCAGATTATACAGAAATAATCACTCAAATCTACTAATCTAACAATTTCTCTTCTAACAAAGGTCCCAAAAATATAACTAAAAAAAATCATTTCATAAAACTTTTACACTACAACCTTGGATTTCTAATTTAGTTTTTAAATTTGAAAATTAAGATACAATTTTATTTTTCATTCAAAAATATGATAAAGAAATTTTTTGGTTACAGCTTGTTAAAATTGTTTTTTCTATATGTTTTTGAATGGATTCAAAACTTGCAATTTCGTTCAAAGATTTATTAAGAAGCTTTTGGATTCTCTACTCAATCCAAAATCTCAGAAGTGTAATTCAAACAACAAATTGTTCATATTGCAAGCAATTTTTTTTATTTGTATACCATTAAACAAGGACGAAGCGTTTTCGCTACCTAGCGTATAGACGACGGCGTTGCCACAGAAACCAGACACCTCAAACCAAACACTCTGTAGGCAAATCTCGAGCAGTAGATTCCAGAGCCAGACCCCAACGAGGACGTTCATGTATGTACGGATAGGATAACAGCGGTATACCACAGAATTAAACAGTTTTTTTTTGTTTCTTTGTTTAAATTACTATTTTTTTTGTTTAAATTGTATTTTTGAATATATCTTTATTATTTGAGGTTTTTTTTGGTTTAAATCACTATTTTTTTTGTTTAAATTGTATTTTTGAATATATAAATAAATTCGGCATCTTGAAAACCTTCAAGATATTAGAATTATATAAATTCAATCACTCAAATCTAAATTTTCAACCAGTTTTTTACTAAATTTTCTAAAAATCCATTAAAAAAAAACTTTAAAAAATCAAATATTTATACTACGATACGAACCAAAGAAAAAACAATATAGAGTAAAGAATCAATTGACATTCAATAAATAGAGTAATGTTTTCATATAAACAATGTCCGCCAGCAGCACGGCCATTAATGTAGTATATGAAGTATGAACAAAAAAAATTGTATATCCAAAAATCTAGCTGCACTTGTATCATCAATATGATCAAATCAGAAAACAATGTAACCCTATCCTTGCCCTCCTAACCAAGAATTCAATACATCCGAGGTCGCATAATAAAACCCGCCATGGATCGATCTCGAATCGCAACCCTCACAGCATCACGCTCACTTTCGACTTCTCAGTAGTAACTTTGGCATTGGCATCGAGCCTGTCAACGACCAGGTCCCATTGCACGCGAACCTTAATCTTCATAGACTTCAATTTCCCCAACTTTATCTTCACAGGCACGTCGGCCTTCAAATTCAAGGGAACGCTAGCCTTCTGCTCCTGCTCTTTGAGCGTGGAGACCACGGCACTGGTGAGCCGAGCGCCGGTCCTGCTGAGCGCCACGTCCAAGAAAGTGGTGTTCTTGTGGCCCTGGTAGAATACCGGCAGGGAGCCCGTGCAGAGCTCTGTGCCCGAGTACGAAACAGAGAGATGGCTGTTGTCAAGATAATATATGCCGATCTTCTTGTTCGGATTCCGGGCCCTTACATTCACAGCGAACTGGCAATTTGTGCTGAGGTCCGCGTTGATGCTGAAGTTAGTGATCCGAATGCTGTCGACAGAGTATTTGGGGATTCTCGGCTGGAATACCAAATACAGAACGCCACAGGCAATGGCGATGATTGCAACGAGCGCGAAGAGAAAGCAAATCGTGCAGCACAAGCAGCGGCAACAGGAGTTCCGGCGCTTGGGAGGCCGTGAGTAGTATCTGGGAATCCGTCGTGTTGGTAAGACTTGGTCTCTTGGAAACTGAACTCTCATCTGCCCGCCCGAAGGAAGATAGATCCCATCTTTCGCAGACGCAACATTGGACTTGGGCACCAACGGAGAGCTCGGCTTCTCGTTTTCATATTCGCTTGCGTTTTTCTCTACGTCTTTATTAGTTGGCTGCACTCGCCGGTTATCTGCCATCGTCCCAAAGCGCTCAGAGCCACAAACAGAAACGAGTATAACCAAATGAGGCCGACGAGATTCGATCCTAGGGATGTCAAGCTCTACTGGGACTCGATCAAATAAAAGTATCTTCTCAGTATACTCTCGGCAGAGCTAATAATGAATTCCGGAAGCGCAGAGCTTTCACAAAATAGGCGTCGATAAACCGCGTTGTGACATCAAATCCACGGCATCGAAGAAAGCGGGACGAAATTCATTGCATAGCTCTTTGCTAGTGTAATTTCGTGGCGAAATTTCGTGACTGTTTCGTCATTGGTTTCCGTCCACTCCATCTTCACACCTGCTCCGAAATTTATTAAACTGGTCCAGTCCTTATCGTGCACCAGTTACGTTGAGTAAACGTAAATGCTACAATTTCGCATCATCAAGCATGTGATTTGTTGACTTTGTATATTGTTCTAGGTAGTACCAAATTGATACCCACAATTTAAAGAGTTTTTTTTGAATTATAATCATAATTTGTCACCCTAATAAGGATACAAAGAAAGATATCCAAGACAAACCTGTCGCTTTACGTGATAGGGCAGTCTCATCCTCTTAGCAACAATCACTAGCTTTGTGTTGGAAGCCACCCACATGGGAATCTGTCGCCAGCTAATCAGCGATATTAGGTACTATTGGGATTTTCATGTATAGCTTTATTTTATGATTTGGTTTGTTAGGCCGAAAGGCGTATACCTATTGACAATGGGCAGATTTAATAGGGGTTTAGTGCTTAATAAGTTTTTTATGGACAGGATTAAATATGGCTGGAATATTCTTAGTAGTCACACAAAATAAATGGCGTGATTTCAATCATTAACTTCCTAGCTATTATAAAGACATCCGTTTATGTGTTTACTTTTTTACATTTACCTAATTATATTTAAAAATTACTTTGATAGCTAACTGATTGCCACCTAAGTGATTAACATAAATTAAAATATTAACACCAGATAAATGAAGCTCAACCGTTTATTTGTTAATCAATAATAAAATTTAATATATTCTTTAATTATGTGGTTGTGCTAGTTTAATTTTGTTTGAAATTTGGAAAGAAATTGTTGGATCTATAGATATAAGTGGTTAATTTTTTATAATTTGGGTGTGTCAAAGATTGTTCTCTAAGTGTTAAGTGGTTAATTTTGTATAATTCGAGTGTGTCAAGGGTTGTTTTCTAAGTGGTAAGTGGTTAATTCTGTATAATTTGAGTGTGTCAAGGGTTGTTCTCTAAGTGGTAAGTGGTTAATTTTGTATAATTCGAGTGTGCCAAGGGTTGTTCTCTATCGGGGGTTTTTCAACACGTTGAATCCACAGAAAATTGTGATTTCGAGCAGATTTATGTCGCACCAAAAGACCAAAATGTAAAACAATTAAACAACGCCTTTTATTATGAGCTACAATTCCGTTGCACTATAAAACGAAGCTATGAAATCGATTTCTGGTCGCTTTCTTTTATGGCAACGAAGCTATGGAATCGATTTCTAGCCGCTTTCTTTGACACCATAAATTGGATGTCACCACGGGTAGAAACTTCAAAATTTGAATACGCATCGTCATAAAGAGGTTCGACTATTTTAAGCCGTAGTCTAACTGTTCTACATTTTGGCCATTTTACGGGGATATTTTTTGTTTAATTTTGTTCAAAGTTGGACAAGAAATTGTTGGATCTACATATTTGAATGATTAATTCTGTATAATCTTAGTGTCTTGGGAGTTTCTGAATCCATTTATACATTTATAAATGCAATTTAAATAACATAAAATTGTGAGAAATTATGAAATCATATAACTTTATGTCATCAATTTCAATGAAAAGAACCAAAACTTAAAACAATTAAACAACACCATTTTTTAATTTATCTCACCACGATAAAAAAACTTCAAAATTCCAATACGCGTCCTCGTGAGGAGGTTCGACTTTTTTAATTCACCCAATGCAAAGTATGCGAAAAGGATATTCAAGGGGTTCAACTTTGCAAAAATGAATAAAATGTGTTTCAATGTTTTTCTATTAGTAATTGATGCTTAATGTCATGATTGGGTTATAGGTCATGTGATCATTGTGTCAATAGACTATGTATTTTAAATTAATGACTCGGTAAAGGAGGCATGTATTAGTTATGTAGTATTAATTTATAATCTTATTATTTCATGAGTGTAGATATTTCTTATTACATATGGATCATTTTTGGTTGTGTAGTTTCCTAGCTTCCTTGGTAGTGATTTTAGCATTAGTAGATGTTGTTCAAAGGGCTTTATGGAATGTAATGTATTAATGGATAATAATTGATTTTAAATTGAAAATTTTAAGATAATTGCCTAGCTTTATAGTTCCATTGCTTAGCATTGGTATATGTTGTTTAAAAGGGTGTATCTAATGTAATGCATTAAATGATAGGTGCAGGTAATCATTTCTCATTTATTGAGGGCTTGGGCTCTATGGGATGTAGTGCATAAATTAGCAATAATCCATTTTAAATTGAAAATTCTATGGAATTGGTTTTAATAATTCATGTGTATGCATTTAGTGTCATATTTTCCTAGTGTGCCTATAATAGCTAACCCACTACTTCATAGGCCTAGTTTAGATAAATCAAACACAAATATTGCTTAAATGGTCAATGTGAAAAAATCTTTTGTTATTTGTACATGTGGTATTAACATGTTTTTTTCATACAAGGACTAGTACAAGTAGTCCTCCCTCATAGGGAAAATTGGTTCATATTGACATTGATGATGAGGTTGATATTCCACCAGGGATTTTAATGAACCATTTCCATTATAAATTTTTGTGGTCCACTAAATATATTTTAACACATGCATGTTTTACATTATACGAGACTTCGTGCCCACCCTCCTCTTCCATCTCATGTGAGGGTGGGAGGTCATAGGCAACAACACTTTGTTTACAACTAAGCTTACACCCCTCTATACCCTCATCTAAGATATATTCCCCAGGATATTACTTGGGAAGACAACATCAATATGCTTCCACTAGATTGGATGTTGAATTGCAAAAAGCTAATCTCTCTAGATCTAGTCATGAGATATTCCAAATTGTTTTGCATAATTTGTATCAACTGATTGAGACATATCACAAGGTTAGGCCATATTCCTATATATTCCTATATTGTGTTTTACATGATGCATAGGAGGAGACCATCAGTTATGGGTTGCTACTCTTATGTTGAAGTCAAATTAGGGTCACAAAAATATGCCCTTGTCATTATTTGTATTACAGTTGAAAGACAAAAAAAAGTCTAAATATTGCAAGGTTTAATGATCAAAATATTGCTCCTTTTATTTATGAGAAGTTCCTCTCTGCATATGAAAAATTCCCAATAATGATGAAGTGGCTCAATATTTTGCTAGAATGATTTATGCTCAATTTTGAGAGCACATGGACCCCAATTATACAGAGAAGGAATCCAAATTATATGGTGGTGGTAACGTTCATACATATGAACGACTTAACACCATGTGAGATGTTGAGAGATTTAGGGTACCATCCCCTCATTTAGTACCTCAACCCCTAGACTGTTTGCACTTTTGGGACAGTTTGTCGTTGCATCCTAAAGCCTATGTGTCATGGGATGATATTAGAGAGAGTGTTGGGGTTGCTTTGGTAGGGATAGAAATTGACCTAAGAAAGAGGTTGTGATCAATCGGTGCATATTTTGATGGGTTTGTTACAATTCTTGTCAAGAACCTACCCAAACTCGGTGTCAAGGAGCACATAACCTACAACTCTCTAAAATTCTATTGCACTTGGACTTCCTCCAACATCGTGAACCTTTCCTTCAAATGACCATGCATAGAAAAGTAATTTTGGTAACAAAGAAAGCATGGAACATCGTTGTGTACATGTTGTAATGATGTCATCATCTAGGGAATCCTTCATTCCCTTGAAACATCCCAATTCAAGGTGCAACTATGCCTATGCTTGGTCTTTCAAAACATGCAACCTTTGAACCAAGGTTTTATCCCACATGTTGGTCCGCTCTAGCTTGGCTAACTGAGTTTGTGACATCTAATAGAACTCATGGACCTCATGTCCCAAACCCACCACTACAACATTCATCTTTTTCTTACATGATTCTTCCTACAAACCCTCCATGTCATTTCCCATAAATGTGTCGACCTTCTTGACATCCCTAAAGAATACTTAGTCACTTTTGTGAAGCAACTCTTACTATCCTTGCAAATAATCCAAGTCTTCTAAGACTTGGTGCTTGGACGCTTCAACATACTGCACTAAGTCTATTCAATTTTATTCAAATTGTGCAACCCTAAAATGCCAAAGGTGACTTACCACTATCAAGTCTAAGTGGAACAATGTGATCCTCCTCCTTCGTTGTCTTAGTCCTATTGAACACATCCTTAAAACTGGCACTAGCCTTGCAATAGTGCACTCATTCCCCTTGAAAAAAAATGAAAATTACAATAGTATTTTGCGCTCCACATCTTTTGTTCACCAGTGAGACTTCGTGGCAACAAGCATCTTGGAAATTTTACAATCCCCTCCTCCAAGACACTACAAAATACAATGCAACCACCTATCACTAAAAAAACATGTTCCAAGTAGTGGTGAAGAGCTCTTGCTTTTGTAGTGAAATTCCATAATTTATGCAAAGACAACTCCTCTACCCATTGCATCTTCTAAATATGTGGTGAAGAATGCTTGCTTTGAAACCACTTGTCACAATAAAGAGAGTGATGAGAAGAATACTTTCTTTGAAACCACTTGTCACAATAAAGAGAGTGGTGAGAAGAATGCTTTCTCTGAAACCACACAATGAAGAGAACTAGCAAAACTTTTCTTCCAATGTTTGCTAGGATACCACATAGTCGTAGCATCAATATGATCAAATCAGAAAACAATGCAACCCTATCCTTGCCCCCCAACCAAGAATTCAATACATTCGAGGTCGCGTAATAAAACCGCCAGGGATCGATCTCGAATCGCAACCCTCACAGCATCACGCTTACTTTCGAAGTCTCAGTAGTAACTTTGGCATTGGCATCGAGCCTGTCAACGACCAGGTCCCATCGCACGCGGACCTTAATCTTCATAGACTTCAATTTCCCCAACTTTATCTTCACAGGCACGTCGGCCTTCAAATTCAAGGGAACGCTGGCCTTCTGTTGCTGTTGTTTGAGCGTGGAGACCACAGCACTGGTGAGCCGAGCGCCAGTCCCGCTGAGCACTACGTCCAAGAAAGTGGTGTTCTTGAGGCCCTGGTAGAATACTGGCAGGGCGCCCGTGCAGAGCTCCGTGCCCATGTACGAAACAGAGAGATGGCTGTTATCAAGATAATATATGCCGATCTTCTTGTTCGGATTCCGGGCCCTTACATTCACATCGAACTGGCAATTTGTGCTGAGGTCCACGTTGATGCTGAAGTTAGTGATCCGAATGCTGTCGACAGAGTATTTGGGGATCCTAGGCTGGAAGACCAAATACAAAATGCCACAGGCAATGGCGATGATTGCGACGAGCGCAAATAAGAAGCAAATCGTGCAGCACAAGCAGCGGCAACAGGAGTTCCGGCGCTTGGGAGGCCGTGAGTAGTATCTGGGAATCTGTCGTATTGGTAAGACTTGGTCTCTTGGAAACTGAACTCTCATCTGCCCGCCCGAAGGAGGATAGACCCCGTCTTTCTCAGACGCACCACTGGACTTGGGCACCAACGGAGAGCTCGGCTTCTCGTTTTCATATTCGCCTGAGTTTTTCTCTACGTCTTTAGTAGTTAGGTGCACTCGCTGGTTATCTGCCATTGTCCCAAAGCGCTCGGAGTCACAAACAGAAACGAGTATTACCAAATGAGGCCGACGAGACTCGATTCTATGTATCGCAAGCTCTACTGGGACTCGATCAAATAGAAATATCTTCTCGGCAGAGCTAAAATAATGAATTCCTGAGGCGCGAAGCTTTCACAAAATAGGCGTCGATAATCCCCGTTCTGACATCAAATCCACGGCATCGAAGAAAACGTGATGACATTGAATGCATACCTGTCTGCCGTGTGAGGTTCCAGGGAATATGTCAAATTCCGCGAATTCTGCCAACCATATTTGCAAACCTACTCTGAAATTTATTAAATTGGTCTAATCGTTATCGTGGACGTATTGCATTGAGGAAACCTAAATGCTACAATTTCCAAGCATCAAACCTGTGATTTGCTGAGTTTATATAATGTTGTAGGTTGTAGTAAACTGATACAGACTATTTAACAGTCTCATTTTTAAATGAGAATTATAATTTGTCACTCCTAACGATACAAAGAAGGATATCGAAGACAAGCCTGTCTCATCCTCTTAGCAACAACCACTAACGTTGTTGCTGGAAGCCACCCACGTGGGAATCTTTAGCCTGCTATTATTCAGCGATCTTAGTTACCATTGGGATTTTCATGTATTTATTTAGGCGTTGTCTAACTGTGCTATGAAATAATTTTTTGGTGGGAATTTGATTATATAAATGTGTACATAATTTTATTTTTTTTAAATTATTTTTTTAGGTAATATTTTTGGGGATATTTATATGAATTTAGCTAAAAAATTATTAGATCCTCAAATTTGAATGATTATTTTTATATAATCTAAATACCCCAAAAAAAATTAAAATCTATATATAAATTTATATAGCAAAATTAGAAAAAAAATCATTTAATAGAATAATTAGACAAATAACAAAATTCGAAAAAAAAAAAACCAATTTAATAGAAACAATTTAATAGAATAATTAGACAAAGCTGATTTCTCACCACTTACTTTGATGACATGGATTGGATGTCACCACCCGGTAAGAGGCTTCAGAATTCCAATACGCGTCGCCCTTAGGGGGTCAACTTTTTTTAATTCACCCCTTGCAAAGTATGTGAAAAGGATATTATGGGGACAAGGTATTTCTTTTTCAATTTTATATAAATATTTTTATTTTATTTTTTAAGTAAAAAAGGGGTGTTATCTGCTATATTATGTTGACAAAAATACAGAGAGATATATCTTTACTGTTGCCACCAAATGTGTTGTCATTTTATCGGAAACCAACATAGTTTGGGGTACGTGTAGCATGTCTAGGAAGATAAGCTAAAATATTGTTTCGTCATCTATCCTGCCCAAAGGAAACCAGGATATATGGCAATAGATCGTCTTAACAAGATTGAAAACCAGACTAAAAAAGACAAGCTCAAATACCCGGTAACCTGTCGCCCTCGTCCTCCTGACACGCAGATTTGGCCTGAATGACAAACGGTTGTGCGCACGTTGGGCATTTTCGTTTTGTTGGAGCGTTGGAGTAAGCGTCTAGGAGCAGGTCCAAGCGTTGTCCCATGAGGAAGGCTCTGTGCTCCTGGTCTGCCATTTGGCCTCGGAGTTCGAACACTAGATCCATGTGTGCTGCGCGAAGGAGTGGAGCATGCATTTCGTTTGTTGCTGCCTCGCCTGAGGTTCTTTTCTCTGCTTCGGCTCTGGCCTCGTTCTTTTCCATGGCGGCGATGTTTGTGTGGTGCACCATTACCGCACAGGTCCTTTTCAAGACCTCGTCCTCGTATGGCACCTCCTCGACATAACAAGTTGGGCAGTCCTCACAGAGCCTCCCCCTTTTCATGTCTGTTGCTTGAGGCTTCAGGGCATTCGCAATGTTATCTTCTTCGGTTAGGAGATCTTCTTTGAACTTTTCGCTCAAGCTGCTTCCAGCTTGTGTTTCAAGCTCATTTGAAGGAATTTCTACTCGCTTAGTGTCTGTGGGCTGCCAAATGTCCAGAGTCGGTGGGGTCTTAGCTCTATTCTCCATTGCAGACTCAATTTCGGTGGCATGGAGTGCAAGACGGGCGACTCTCGCTCTTTGCCGAAGGATAGAATTTTCCAACGAGAGTCCTCGATCCATGTGTTGCCTTCTCTGTCGTTGAGTAGCATGAGTGTGCCAAGCCGAACCGCGGCGAGGCTTTCCTCTCTCCCTTGGCATTGTGGAGGAGGAGTGAATAGAAGACGCCCCCGGATTCGACGGGATACAGATACAGACACACCAGAGCTTACAGTCGGCAGGGAGGTTCAGAGCAAGAATGAACCAGCTGTGTCCGGACCTCCTTGCTTTCATATTTTCGTGGGACAACTGCACCTGACTTCTCTTTAACTCGACCATATTTAATGTTTGCAGTGTCGACGCCTTCACGCGAGGGAGAAGTCTCTCATCCGTAGGTCTGCTGTATTGGCCTGCTCCCATCGTTAATACTGAAGAGATGGGGAGCGACTTACAGCATTTAAGCCATGGTTCAGTGCTAAGCCGAGTGGCAATGTAGGTCTACGTGTCACCCCATCCGAGGCCCAAGCATCTCTGCTAGCAAGGTCTCTGCATCGCCTCGAGAGATTTGTATCATCAGAGAGATTGGCTTGCCAATGTATGAGTTCTAACTTGGTCTCAACTCCATCATTCGCCAGGTAATCCGCTACATTGTTTGCTTCTCGTTTCGCATGAGAGGGGATTATGGTGAGGTTGGGGTGGACAATAGCTCCAAAATCTTCCAGAAGTCCTAAGAGCCTCCAGCTAGGAGAGATTCGCCATGGATGTTCTCTGTTCAGGATTTTGGTAATGAGTTGGATGATAATCTGAGAGTCTCCCTCTACTATGACTTGTTGGTGTTGATTGTAGGTAGCAATCTGGAGACCCCGAATAAGGCTTAGGAGCTCTGCAACATTGTTTGTATTCTCACCCAAGAAACCGACCACCAAATGTATGATCCCACCAGTGTGGTTCTGAAGGATTGAGCCGAATCCTGTCAGTCCTGGGTTTCCCCTAGAGGCACCATCGAAGTTTATCTTGATGAAGCCTAATGGAGGGGGGGGTCCAAATTGTGGGGCTATTGGAATGGCTGCCTTTTGCCTTCACTGGAGGGCAAACGTGGATTTGCATATTCCAGCTTTTAAGAATGCTTTTCTCCTCGGGAACGCATTGAAAATCTTCATGGTTCCAAGGTTTGTTATTGACCGTTGCTCAAATTAACTTCTCAACCCGCTCCCACATAATAGTAGGAAGGGAAGTTTTCGAATGGAAGATTTGTTTGTTCCATTCTTTCCAGATTGCCCATAAGGTGAACCCCGGGAGCAGCTGCCATATGCATTCGAGAATTGGGTTATGGAAGGAGATCATATCCCAGTTCGCAATCGTATCCTTAATGCTAGTTCTGTTTCTATTGGAGCGTTTCATGGCTTGGGCCCCCCAGTCCTAGATCTGTTGGCTGTAATGGCAATTGTTGAAGAGATGTTCCATGGTTTCCTCTTTTTGGTGACATAGGGTACACCTAGAGGGGCCTATAAAGCCTCTTTTTATAAGATTATCCCACGTGAGGATGCGATTTTGAGCTGTGAGCCAAAGGAAAATGGAGACTTTGGGCCATATGATGCTTTTCCATATTTTGCTCTAGATTATTTCCAAGGTTTGATTTTGGTAGTTTCCCTGCAGGTAATAGGTTTCAATAAATGAGAAAATACTTGTAGTAGAGTGTCCCCATCTAAGGATGTCTGGTCCCTCTTTGATTGGTATTTTCCGATGGGCTAAGCATTCTTGCCAAGTTTGGAGATCTGTGTCGTCCATGAGCTGTAATACTGTTCTCTCTGTTTTTCATTGTCTCCAGGGTTGGTTCCTATGGGTCGGGTTCCAGAGATCTCTAACTTTCCTGGAGATATTCGGATGGAGCTTCTGTTTGAGAGGATTGAGATCTTCCAAGTCACTAAGGGGGGGTAATTGCTGCCACGAGTCCTGCCAAAAGAGTGCACTTTCTCCATTTCTTACTTCCCAGAAGGTATGCTTCTGAATGAGAGGACGATTTTGCTAGGCTGTATTCCAGATGTTGGATCCCTAGATATGGTCGTTGAATCTGATTAGTTGGTGGGTATGTGTATTCGGGGCATACTTGTGTTTCCAAATTTGCGCCCAAAGTTCTTTTGGATGTTGTAACCATCTCCACCACATTTTGGCCCCCATGACTTGATTGAGCTTTCCCGGATCACGAAGGCCCAACCCTCCAAACTTTTTGGGTTTGCAAAGTTTATCCCAGCCAACCAACGCCCATTTTTTATTAGCTTGGTGGCCATGCCACAGGAAATTTCTTTGGAGGGTCCTGATTGCTCGAATTACTGAGATAGGCGCTGCTAGAGCAGTGAAAAGGTAGGTGGGTAGTGCTTGTAGGACTGACTTGAGGAGCATCAATCTGGCAACAATATTAAGAGGTCTAAAGGTCCAGTTATTCAACCCGTGGGAGATAGACAGGAGCAGGCTATCCCATGAAATGGAACGCGTTGGCTCCCCTGTGAGGGGTATGCCTAGGTAAATGGAAGGAAGGGAGCTTTTAGAAATGCTTAGAAGTCTAGAAAGATGGTTCTGTACTGTGATCGGCGTATTGAAAAAGTAAAGCTTGGATTTGTCCAGGTTTAAGAGCATGCCTGAGGCTTCCGTGAAGTCAGAGAGAATTTAGTTTAGCTTGGTGGTTTCTCGTGCAATACGGGTGTTCATTAGTAGAGTGTCATCGACAAACTAGTTGTGCGAAGGTGCCGGATGGATGTTATGAAGGGGCAATCCTTTGAGGGATCCTTCTAGAATCACCGCTTTGATATAGCGCCCTAGCCCTTCTGCCATGAGCATGAAGAGGAAGGGAGAGAGAGGGTCACCTTGTCTGATTCCCCTAGTGGACATGAAGGGTTGGGAGGGTATTCCATTGGCTAGGATGGAGAAAAAGGATGAGGAGGTAAGCTTGAGAACCCAATTGACCCAGAGTTTATCAAAACCAAAGGACTCCAGCACGGAGCGCAAGTATTGCAAGCTTACTCTATCAAAATCTTTTGAGAGATCGAGTTTAATAAGCATACCTGGTATCTTGGTCGTCTTCAAAGAGTGGATCACCTCATTAGCCAAAATAACACTATCCATGATTTGCCTCCCTTCCACATATCCAACTTGCTCTTTGGAGATAATAAAAGGTAGGAGTGGTTTAAGGCGAGTGGCAATGACCTTTGTGATTATTTTGTAAATGACACTGCACAGAGATATTGGTCTGAACTGCCTGGGGTGAGTAACACGCTCCTCCTTGGGGGTGAGAGTGAGAAAAGTGGCATTAAGTGCAGAGAGTACTTGGCCAGATGTTCTAGATTCTTCTACCGCTAGCCAGACCTCTTCCTTAATCAAATCCCAACAGTGATGGAAGAAGTCTGTGGTGAAGCCATCCGGGCCTAGTGCTTTTCCTAGGGGCATTTCCTTTACTGCTAGGTCCACTTCAGCTTGAGTGATGGGCCTTAGGAGTGCTTTGTTCTGCTCAGGGGTGACCAGCGAGGGTATGTGATTCGTTATTTTTTGGATTGCTTCTTCCCTGTTCTCGTTGGTCTCCGTAAGAAGGTATTTGTAGTAGGAGTTGAGTTCCTCCGCTATTTGGTCATAATCTCCTATAGGAATGCCTTGAGCGTCCTCCAGTTGAGTGATGCGGTTGATGTATCTACGGTGTACCATTGCTCTGTGAAATAATTTTGTGTTTCACTCACCCTCTTTGAGCCATTGAACCCTGGATTTTTGTCACCAGAGGATTTCTTCTTGCTCTCTCCGTTCCTCCATTTCTGCTTGGAGTTGCTCTTCTTCCGTCACTAGATCTGGAGTTCTGCTTCCTGAGATGAAGGTTCTTTGCAAGTCTTCGAGCCTACGTTCAATTTCCTTCTGCCGTTGGAAAATGTTTCCAAAAGTGGATTTGTTCCAGCTCTTCAGTTGTTGCTTGAAGTTCTTGAGGCGCTGTTGGAGTTTGTACATGTGAGTGCCATGTTCCACTTCAGCCTGGATCCACCAGGTATGTGCCAGCTGGTGGAAGTCTGGGTGGGAGAGACAGAAATTTTCAAAGTGGAATGGTTTGGGTCTGGGAATAATGCCAGGATCTAGACAGAAGACAATAGGCCAGTGATCCGACCCTGATTCTGGCATTATATTTGCTTCCATTACCGGGTCGCCTTCAAGAAGGGTTTCAGCTACCAGGAATCTGTCTAATCTGCAAGAAACGTGCTAGTGTCCGGTTCTTCGATTGGACCAAGTGAAGATTCCATTTCGAAATTCCATATCTAACATATTTAACTGATCTATTAGGGTTTTGAACTTACCGCTATCCTGCTCGAGCCTTTTGGTTCCTCCAGTTTTCTCTTCCTGAGTCAAGATCATATTGAAGTCCTCGCCCATGATCCAGTTGGGTGTATGCAGAAGGGTTTTGACATGCTGTAGGTTTTGTATGAAGCTTTCCTTTTCTTGTGCGGTTTGCGGTCCATAGACATTTTTTATGGCTCCTTCCTTGGTAGATCCTGTTACCGTGAAATAAGCCGTGAGCGTACCTGTCGTGAAGAAGGGTTGTTTCAGAGTGACTGTGTGTGGGTTCCAGAGAATGGCTAATCCTCTAGAAGCTCCCACTGAATCTTGATGAAAGAATTCGCAGCCTCTCCAGCTTCGTCGGAATATATTTTCAGCTTCCTGTCCAACACATTTAGTTTCTTGCAGGAGTAGGACATCTAGGTTTTCATCTTTAATACAATCTCGAAGGATCCTTTGCTTGGATCTACCATTAAGCCCTATGATATTCCAAGTAATTGTCTTCATCATGAGGAAGGCGGGGGGCGGGGGTGGAGGTATCCCTCCGATAACCTATGTATCTGGCCTGAGTTTATCATCAGGTTTCCTGCTTCTTTGATAAGTTGTTGGGTTGTTTTGCGTCCCCTTCTTTTGTTTTCCTTGGTTTCTCTCTTAGGTTCTGTTCTTGGGTCAGCTGTTATGCCCAGTCTGGCCG
>ML777642.1:18606-29310 GCA_009831015.1 Picea engelmannii
AAGTGAAGGATATGATAATGAAATAGTCAAGTTATCTCCTAGTCATGAAGTGTTTCAAAATTTTCCAAAGTTGCCACATGAAGGTCTATTACATGCATGACAGGGATTTTGTCAGGGAGCGTAGGAATGTTGTTAATTCATTGTCAGTAGCATCTATATGTTCGCTACTACTATTAATATATTGTGCATGACCAGTAGTGGAAAATATTAATGTAGATAGATGTGTAAGTTCAAGAATGATTTATTATGTTACCAACATTATTTCAACCTTTATCCTTGTTATTCAACTGATTGTAATGAACTAAGTGGTCTAGACATGGGAAAGATACACATGTCAAGTGGGGAGGCATCTCCCTCATTTGGTGTAAACCTTTTGGAGGTCCAAAATCCTCCCAGTGGGGAGGAATGATCCAGGAGGATCCATGAACTCTCACATAGGTCTAGGAGGATCTGGGATGCTCACAGGGATCCAGAAAGGGTCAAAATTGCTCAAAATTTGATCATCTCAAAAGTTCTAGAACTTGGCATCAATACAAATATCTCGTCGTCATATTTCCAATGGTGAAAACAATGTGTCAAACAGATTTTGTATTCAAAATTTATGGCTGGTCAAAGTTCAGGTCAAACAGGGAAAAAGTTAACCCTGAAGAGACACGTGGCAGACTATGAGAGAGACACGTGGTAGGATCCCAGGTTGACAACTGGTAGCTCCAGATATTGACAAGTGGCACCATATATGTGACATGGCACATGATTGTTGGCAGATAGTACCTCCAGGTGACTCAGTTACATGATGATAAGTGGCAGATATAGTACAATCAAAATTAAACATTTGACACATAAGTAGACCAACCAGGTCTTGACATGTGGCAATCCTTCATTGGATTATATTGGATTGGTTATTATTATCGTTTATATGTGTATATATATATATTATATTTTTTTCCCAGAGAAAAAAACTTTTATATTCATACGAGAATATACATGCTGTAGTCTTTCATGTCAAACCTTTGTAGGCTTTCTTCAGGAACTATACAACCTATGCATCTAATCTACTTCAAAACACGCCTTTATAGTATTTTTCAAAAACTTCTACATCCTATTCAAACTTAACATAAACATATACAACTGTACATGTCCAAAAAAGGAAATTCTTCTTCAGAGATGAAGCTCCATTGCTTCGGTTTTTGTTCCTTCAAAGAACTCATAAAAACCGAAGGCTCCTTTCTGCAACTGCAAAGATTCCTTTGATATTTAATCTGCCTTTGCATTAAGTTCCCTAAGAATGTGTTGGAAGGATATCCATTCAAAATATCTGAAGGTAATCTTGATGTCTCTTAGCAAGGAGGCAAAACCAAAATTTTGAATATTATTGTTACCCCTCGCCCAGTTGATCACCAATTTGGAGTCACCAAAAAATTGAAGCTTTGACAGGTTTTTTTCCTTTGCATTTTCCAGGAGGGTCTAGAGGGATATAAGTTATGCTCTATTATTTGTTCCTCCCCCTAGCGCATATTTGATGTGAATAAAGTGGTTGTGACTGATAAAAAGAACCACCCCCACTCTGCATGAAGGAGAGTGTCCTTGATTGGCCCCATCGAAGTATCCCCAAGGGATGGTGTAAACAATGGGAGGAGGGGTTACAATCCAATACTGAATTTCCCTTAATTCTTCCTTTAAATATTCCGCCTGACTAAGCGAGATTGTTGCAGAGACCTCAAGGGGAACATACTTATATTTAAAAAAAAAATTATTTCGGGCCCGCCAGATGTTCGAAATCATGATACCAAGGAGGCATGCGTACAAGGATATCAATCTGTCTTGGATCCAATATCTGAAGCAGTATTCGACGGAGCCCTGGTTCCAATTAGCCTTGGATTTTAGTTGTTATTTTATTAACTACGCAACCTTTCCTACATAGGAACATGAGACAAAGAGATGAGTAATGGTTTCTTGATTTTCTTTACAAAGAGGACATTTGTTGGGTCCACACCATCCTCTTCTAAGGAAATTATCCTAGGTCATCAATTTGTTGTTCATTGCAATCCCAAGGGTTAATTTACATCTGGGAGGAGATTTGAGTTTCCAAAGGGGATTCCACCACCATTTTAGAGGGGTCACAATGTTATCTTCTAACCAGGATTTGTAACCCAATTTAACAGAGTAGGACCCATTCCGTGGATTTTTTGACCAATAGAGAGTGTCTTCAGAGTCTCTGTCCAGGGAGATCAAATTTTCGCATAAAGGGGAGATGTAGGAGTTCCACTTATCTTGCATAGCTTCAGGGAGGTCAAGATATTTTGTGTTCTTCCATCCGAGATGCCCTCAAATCTGGGTAAACCAAGTGTTCACAAATCCCAATAAAATAAGGTTTTTATCCTTGAGTAATTACAGGAGGGGAGGAGAAATATTATAATTGTTTCTCGCTCCCAACCATGGGTCTTCTCCTAATATTACCTTTTCCCCATTTATGATATGCCAAACAGTCTAGTTTCCAACTAAGGGGAAGGATTCCACAAGATCTTTCCACACAATTGAGCCTTTGGAGGATTTCGTAGGCTCTCGAAACCAATTAGAAATAGACAGGTTGGAAAAATATTTATAGTTCATAACTCTTTTACCCAAAGAGAGTTCCTGAGGGTTAGTCTCCAGAGATTCCTTCCCATTAGTTCTCAATCAAAAAGAAGAATGTTCTTTAAACCCCATCTGCCCATTTCTTTTTGGCCAACGATTGAATTCCAATTGGCAAGATTAGTACCTCCAAGAGAGTTTTGAACTGCCCATAAAAAGAAAAATATTATTTGGTGAATTTTATCTAAGACTCCTTTAGGTATTGCATCTATGGAATTCCAGTACACAGGAATTCCTTCTAATACTGCTTTAAGTAACACTTGTCTTCCTCCTCTGGATAGGAGTCTATTGACCCAAATGGCTATTCTAGCCTAAACTTTTCTGATTAACCAACTCCAGTCTTCTTTCCTGTCATTTTCTAGTTTTAGGTTGAAGCCCATATACTTTAGTCCTTTAGAGAGAGGTTTCCTTTGAGATGGAAATATTTTTGCAAAGGAGGACTCTTCCGCTTCGGCACAGTGATTAAGAATTAAACTAGATTTTCCCATATTTACTTGCATTCTTGTTGCACTGCAATAGAGGTTTAAAATATTTTTAAAGGAATCCAGATTCCTCTGAGAACCAAACAAGTTGCAGAAGATGTCATCCACGAATAACAAATGAGTTACTGATTTGGATTCATAGACTGCAATTGCTTTCAGGAGGCCATTGCATTTGGCCTCCTTTATCAGTTTTCTTAGTGCTTCAGCGACAATCAAGAATGGAAAGGGAGAAAGGGGGCAGCCCTAACGAAGTCCTATGGATGCTTTGGAGAAGCAAGACGAAGCTCCATTGATAAGGATGGAAAATGAAGTGATTTGAATGCATCCCATTATACAATTGACAACTTTCAAGATCATGCCCATTTGGATGAGGACATGTGTAGGAATTTCCAATTTACTTGTTCATACGCTTTGCAGAGATCCAGTTTAAGGATGATTGCCTTAAGATTTCTTTTTTTGACAAAGTGGAGCACCTCTTAAGCGATGGATACCATGTCGTGGATATGTCTATTGTGTAGAAAACCAAATTGATATTCTCTTATGAAATCACTAAGCATCAGTCTCATTATTCTGGAAATAATATTACATATTAATTTGTATATAACATTGTAACATGAAATCGGTATATAATCCTCAAAGGAAGAAGGGAATTGTTTTTTAGGGATAAGGCACAAGAAGGTGGCCACATTTAGAGGCTCGTGAACTCTTCCTTCCTTTTAATATTTCCTTACCATCATCGTGATCCAGGTGGATATCCGGGGCCACCCACCTCTTCCAACTGGCTCACATACAATTTTCCATTTTGAAAGTTTTTACAGTTTTTCGAGTCCCAAACTTCTGGGGCCGTTTTGAGGCCCTAAACGACGTTTTTTTGGACTTTTGGGGGGACAAGAGTATTTTATGGCATAGATTAACCCCCAATGGAAGTTTTACTTATCATATATACCTTTCCGATGAGGTATCAAATGCCCCAAACAAAAATCGTATGAAAAAGTTACACCCCCAGGAAGTTGACGTATCAACTACCCCCATCAGGGCCTACAAACCTTTTGGATTTTCATCTTCCGGGGTTAGAGTTTTGGATTTTATTTGTGTTAAAAAATTCTTTGGAGCCTCATTTTAACATCCATCTTCTTGTAAATGAGCATAGCCATCACATCTCTTCTCAGAGATAAGCTGCCACCATTCTAGCGAGTCTTTCACTTTGTATTTCTACAGTTTTGTACATTTCGCTCATTAATTGTTATATATTTTCTATATCTTTGTTATATTATTGGATATCCGATATATATCTATACATTTATTTATTATATCTCCACTTTCATTTCGTGCCGAAAATAATCTAGATCATATCGGAAGATCGTTCTTTAGGTAGTCATAGAAAGCCTTAAAGAATTCCAAATTAACACCATCTGGGCCTGAGATTTTTCCATTCTAAATGGAAAACAACATGGTTCTCATTTATGATTTTGTGACCTCTTCCTCCAAGGATAAATTCATATATTCAGAAAACAAAGTATGAAATTTACCCACTACCTCCAAAATTTCTTGAATAGGGCAACCAAGGGGGGCTGAGAAAAGATTACTAAAGAAGTTTACACCAATATTTGACTTGTCCTCAAAGGATACTTCCACATTTGCTTCTTCATATTTGATTTCCCATATTGTGTTGAGGTTTCTTCAACAGTTTTCAAACTGATGAAAAAAATTGGTGTTATTGTCTCCTTCTTTTATCCAGAGAGCCCTGCTCTTAATGTGTCATTCTTGCTCCTTTGTATTTAGCCACAAGGCTTGTTTGTCCTCCATTTCTATTAGTTCATCTAAATTTTCACTGGAAAGGGGGATTTCCTCTAGCTTCATATAGGCCTTGGTGATAATTTCTACAGTGTCCTAAATAAATCGTTGACTCTTGGATTTCCAAAGAGGAGACCTTTTTTTAATGGTTCTTTTCAAAGTCTTAAGATTAGCTGCAAATTGCGCCATGAGAAGAACATGATTCAGAGGGGATAGCTTGACCCAAGTTGAGAGAACCAAATTATTGAAATCTTCTTCTACCATCCAGGACTAGAAAAATTTAAGAGGGGAAGGAGGGGACTCAAAGCCCAAAGACCAATGTAAGGAGATTAGGCATGTTGGACACACCGACTACACTAAGAGGGGGGGGGGTGACCAGTGTAGGGCTCCTTTTTCAAAAACTTCCCTCTTTCAAAAAACTCATTAGTTAGCAATCACCTCTCACTCATTACTTATTGTTTTCATTTATAATCAGTTAAATGTGAACATGTATCAGCAACATATATCAACAATACATCATCAACAAATCATCACCACAAGGAATGCAAAGAACACAAGATGTATATACAATTTTTTTTTTTTTACGGACTACAATCCTTGGGTTTATCATCAACAAATGAATAAAGTACAACTCTACAAGAGCACTAGCTCTATAATGTAAGACTCAGCTTACACCCTTAGCACCAACTGAGATGAGGCAACAATCCTCAACAAATATCAATATGTCATAGGTACGCGACTTGTCGGTAGTGCAACACTGTCCATCTAGGATAGTTTCACTGACAAATTCACTAATCTTCATCTCATTATTCCACAATTAAGCATGGGTTCTCCAACCATACTTCAATTATAACTCAACTGTAAAGCGTCTTCCCATGAGGGATGTCACCATAAGGGGACCACTTTGGAGTTCATCCATTTGTACACCTTATCAAGCATGATAAGACAATAATCATTCATCATTACATCAATCAAAATATGCATCATATATAAAAGAAACCACATCGATCCATCTTCATCTCTGCATCATGTATCAATGACAACTCATTGATCCATCTTCATCTATGCATCATATCAATGACAACTCATTGATCCATATTCATCTATGCATGGCATCATATGATTATGATTTCACTTGACATCTATCCATTCTCATCAACAACAATACATTTTACATTCGACATCAGTCATCACTCAATCAATCCTTTAACATTAGTTAATCACTTGACATCAATCAATCAAACCTTTGTCATCAATGACAACATGATCCAATAGGGCAGTGGTCCTAAATTTCCCCCACCTCTACCACTTCTCTAAAAATTGATCCCAAATCCAGGAGGGCCTCAGAAACTAAGAAGCGATCCAATATTTTTGCAACCTCCTCATCCCTAGTCCTAAAATTTCTCCAAGTGGGAGAGAGCTTCGTAGGTTCGATATCCACCAGATGAGAATTTTATAAAAAAGAAAAGAAAAAAGAGCGTTGCTCGTCTTCCCTAGGGTGTGCTCCAAAAACCTCCCAAAGGGATAGGGTGAAATTAAGCCCCCCCCCCCCACCACCACCACTAGTAGAGGGTTGGAAAAAAATCCTATAGAAATCAAGTCCACCCAGAAGGAGGTCCTATCAAAGTAGGGACCATAAATATTGACCACTGAGAAGGCTAAATCACTATTCTTATGTTTTAATTTGACTGAAATTGAAGAGTGAACAACATAGGAGGAAAAATCCTGAAAATTAGGGATCCACACAGTAAGAAAGCCTCCCGATAAACCAGAGGCATCAATTGTATTGAAAGACCAGTTCCTAAGCCAAGGACTAAAAATTTCTCTAGCTTTGTCATCGGGACACATTGTCTCTTAGATCATAATTATGCTCGACTTTAGGCTTAGGAACATTATTTTGAGGGCTAGTTTCTTTGCGGTACCCCCAACCCCTCTCACTTTGAAGGAAAGGAAGACCATATTTCCTTCATCAGAAGGGCTTTCCATGTTCTAAGGGCCCTTGTGAAGGTCTCGTGGGTTCCTTTGAGAATTTCCATAGTGGCTCTTTCTTTTGATTTCGAGAGATGGGATTTTCTTCCAGCCTGAGTGAGAGGAGGAGGGTCGAGGGAAAATCCTCCATAAGAAGGGTTGTTCTCTCAAGTTTTGTCTCTCAAGGAACATCTTTGACCAAGGGAGAAATAAAGACTTCTGGGGAAGGGGGAGAGGGTTTTTTGGGTGGAGAAGCCTTGGGAGAGGGCAGGGAGGAGGAAACCCTAGGAGGGGAGGGTGAGGGGGGGCCAAATATAAGGTCCGAATTGAGTAGGGAGAGGGGAAAGGCTCTCCCATAGGTTCCTTTTCCAAAACCATCGGGATGACAAAAGAAACTGGGGGGGAACCTCTGAAGGGGATTCTTTAGGAAGGGAGGAGATCCTAGTGGAAGGGAAGGGAACAGACGAAGAGGGGATAGAAGAAAGAGGAAAATTAAACCCCTTACCATTATGAAGAGCACTTGACTAAGAAAGGGAAGAAAGAACCATACATGAATCAGAAGATTTTTTAACCAAGTCTCCCAAAGCTCGACTAGGGAGGACCAATTTGTCATTATCTAAAGGAATTTCCTTATTTTTTCCTTCCACCGAGACGACCTCAACCATGTCCTGCTTTCTGATTGTATATTTTTATTTCCATTATCTGGCAGGGAGTTGTTGAAGAAACATGATTCTGGTGCACTGAGAATGGATGTGTCCAACTTCATGGAAACCATGGCACCTGAAAGGTAGTATCCAATATTCTACCTTCTGGTTCCAAGTAATTCCAACATATACTAAATTGATGTTATCAACTAGACCTTCTCTGATATAAACTTTGATCATGATCCAGGATCATCGGTGATCTTTTTTTGAGTCCTAGTTAGGTTATATCTTGAAGAAAGAACCTAGTTTGTTACCAATAGCCTCCAACGCTTCCCTATACCAAAATTCCAATGGAAAACCATGTAAAATCGCCCACACCTTCACTACAGCCATGGATTCCTTAAGGGGGTCGAAACCCACTGACCAGGGTTTAAGGGTAAGACCAGATGAGCCCCAGGTCTGGTTCTGATTTTGAATATCTTCGCAATCTTCTGTCGAAAGGAACATGAAGGAAATCTAGTTTCTAGACAAGATATGAACTTTCGGGGAATATCCAATCAAGGGTTTCTGCAGATTATTCATCCATCTTGCGAGGGATTTTTATCCTAGAGACTTACCATTAAATATTCCAACCAATGTCTTCCCAACTAGCTGAGGGACTTCACTTATGGGAATGTCGTCTCTGACTACAATCCTCATAGCTCCCCTTTGTTCCTTGATACACCTTGCGGATTTTTTCTAGGATGAACTAGTCGGGATTCAAGGCGGGGACTGGTATCCTTTACCATTTTTCTCCTTCTTTTCTTCCTTCTGTGAATCAGCAAGAAGCACTACTACATATTGAAAAATTTGCGATGAAAGTACCCTTTCGTCGCAAAATTGAAGATAAAGAGTTGAATTTTTCATTTTTTTTATAAATCCATCCCGCATTCGTCGCTCTTGAGATGAAACTAGTTGTACGGAGACGAAACTTGCAATGACCTTTGGTTATCGTCCCAAGAGAGATGATCCAATGATAACCGTTACACTATTTGACAAAGTCAACATTGACTTGGTCAACGTTCTTTGCTCTTGCGACGAAAAAAATATCTATAAATATTTTGCAAATTAGAGATGTTGCGACAATCTTGTTATAACAACGACGGTTTAGAAAGGGTATTTTTGTGCGGAAGAATGTCACGGAATATTAGAGGTCAGAAAAAAAGTAAAAAGGGTGAAAAGGGTGATGGTAGATGTTATTTCCATTGCAAAAAATGTTGCACTACATGTCCCGTAAGTTTTAATAGCAACAGCTAAAAAACATTGTAGGAAATATGACATTGATGGGGGATCAAATGAATATAGTCCCGTGGTAATTAGATATAAATTCATTATTTGTTTTCATATTGTCGATTTTATATAAAATTATATATATATATATATATATATATATATATATATATATATGTTGTTTGAATATTTGTTATACACACTAATTTTGCATGATTGTTCGTAATTATAAAGTTAGAGTTTCCCTCTAACTTTCTGCAGAATATTTCACCAAGTAGTAGTAGAAATGATGTTGTACAAGCTAAGGAACATGATCAAGCAAATGAGGATCTCATGGAAGAAGATGATGGGACAAATCAAGTTAATGATCCCATGGAAGAAGATGATGGGACAAATCAAATGACCCAAGATTTGTTTTCTCAGCTGGATGAGGATGGGGAAAGTGATGGTATTTATGATGAACCTCTATTAGAAAAGGAAAATAAACGACTTTATGAATGCTCAAGGGAAAATATTCTCTCCACTACATTGTTTCTAGTGAACTTAAAGGTTATGAATAATTTTCCGAACACTTGTATGACACAGATCCTAAGGTATGTAATATGTTTCGTCTCACATACATAAATGTTGACTTTTTTCTATTTTTTTTGGTGTTAATTAATGTGTAAAATAAGAATGCAATTTTTACGATTAATATTCTTTACATTAACTATTTATTTGTTATGTTGTAGATTGTTAGGTGAATTTTTGTTACCATCATCAAATATTTTACCTCGCACATATCGAGATTTGCATGCCATTATGAAAGACATTGGAATGGATTATCAAACTATAGATGGATGTCATAATGATCATATTATATATTATGGACAACATGCTTTGAAAACAGAATGCCTGCAAGGTCTTATCAATAGATATAGAACCAATCAAGTAACAAAAAGGGTGCCTCGAAAGGTTCTTCTTCACATTCCCATAATTCCACATTTGCAGTGATTGTTCAAGTGTGAAAGCATAGCACAATTTTTGGATTACCATGCATGTAATAGAAGTGGAGATGGTGTTCTTCAAATGCCTGTTGATGGTTATGCATTTAGGGAAATTGAAGAAAAATGGGCAGATTTCAAAGATGAACCTTGTAACATTAGGCTTTCATTGGCAGTTGACGGTGTTAATCCATTCGGAGAGCTTAGGTATATTGAGACGAACAAAGTTTGCTCACACAAGAATTATCCAAAATACTTGGAATATAACATAATAATCCATGTAGGAATAATGTATAAAATATGAATAGATAATATATGATAAGATGTTTACAATTGAGAATGAGGGCTTGTTTATATACCCACATAGGGGTGCCCTTAACCAATAATTATTATTAATAATTATTATTTATTAATTAATTATTATGTTATGAATATCTATTTATATGTATATTTATGTTCATAACATTTCCTTCCCCTTAAAAAATCTTTGTCCTCAAAGCATACCTTATGGAAGACTTAAATCTCTTTCTCTATCTTGTAATTATGTTCTCGTTCTTCTTCATTATTGAGTTAGTAATCGTTGAGGACCTGAGATGATAGTATCTTCTAAGTGATGAGCAGAACTGTCACATTGTAAAGGAGTCTACCCATCCTAATTCGATCTTCTGCATGGGGAGTTTATAGGGTTCTTGGAAATAATTTGATGTATTTTGACTCCCATGATAACTTCTATTTTGAGCATCACTTGTAGTCGAAGTAATATTCTTTGACATACTGGTCATTTGTTTCTATTGATACAAGTATTGTCTAAAGTATCGATTTTTGTGATTAGGATGTTGATAAGGCAGCCTTGCAACTTGATCCTTACTTCATATACTTGTAGCTTTTTGTTGATTAAATTTTGGAATTGAGTCTTCTTGATATTTTTGGCTT
>ML777642.1:45731-61286 GCA_009831015.1 Picea engelmannii
AAAGAAAGAACCTATGGAAGATAAATTGGAGCATGATAAAGGGCACACACCCCAAGAGGGTGACTAGGTTTACCTAGCTGTCATAATAACCCTAGTGTGCATTATGGAAGACTAATTCATTGGAATTTATGAATACCGAGGTCTAAATAAGTCCACACATACCCACTATATTTCCTATGATATATACTCAGTGCACAAAACCTCCTAATGGAGTCCATATCCAACTCTGATGTTAAAAACCCCTTAGATAGGGCTTGTGTTATGGTAATTTGCAGGTGTTGTTCATGGTGATTGATCCTAAGAAGTGATGTTTATGGAATAAGGTCCAAGTTTTTTCCTCCCCTAACCATGGTATTTGAGCTCAAGAAGGTTCAATTATGGATTAAGATCCTCCTTTCCCCCTTAACCATGTTAATCCCTCAAGACCCATTTCTATTGTACAAAACCTAATCATGGCACCATATCCTGCTTTGGATTCTAAAGAACACAAACTACGGCCTTGAGAACCATTCCTAATGGGGGGCCTGACACATTTTTATTTAGGGCATATGTTTTGGTTTAATCAGGGTACTTGTATCCCTCCAATAGTCAAAAAATAACCTACAAGGGTCCTATGTGATGGATCAAGGACTCGTCCAACACTATATCCTGAGAAGTTGTGTGGGTTGTAGTTGTTGTTCATAGAAGTTAAGCCTAAGAATGTTCACTTAGGGAACAAGTCCCTTGTTTCCCTCCCTTGATCTTGGTTAGACCTTGAGACCCATTCTTGGTTCAAAAGTAACTTATTCATGGTGCCCATATCCCATTTGGACATTAATAATACCCCTTCATGGATCCCATATCCCATTTGGACATTAATGATACCCCTTCATTGATATGTGACCCAATCCTTCTCTCGGGTCCTCCTTTTTATCTCTTCTTGGGATGGTTTGGGTGCTAAATCTCTAGCAATGGTAGCTAAATATAGAACCTTTCCCTTCACTCCTTTCGCTTTTTCATTAGGAGAGTTGGAAACATTATTGATCATGTCAGGCCACTCACCCATAATATAGTTATTTAAGTCACTAGGTCCATTCTTGTTAATCTCACCGACTTGTTGAAAAACTTCTTTGGATATCGTGCAAGTATTTTGATCATGTGGTAGACCACAAGGATTGCACCATGGTAACATTTCATGGTCAACCACATTGTTAGCACCCAATGGAGTTGGAACTCCTTGATTGTATTAAGTTTTCCTAGACTTATCCCAACCATTTTTTCCTCTTGGTTGAATTTGTCTTGTTGATTTTTCCTTTCTAATTACACAATCTTGTTTTGCATGGCTTGATTTTTTTGTTGAAGTGTTTATGCTTGTTTAGAAAAATTAACCTCCATCATATTCATAGCATCTGAAAGAAAGGTCATCATTTAATATTTCAAACTATTTGTATTGACTACACTTTTCTTAGGCTCCCTTCCCTACTTAAGGAGATTTGTTAACCTTTGTTTTGTAGGAACATAGATTTATTGGGTACTAAGATCACCATGTTTACACCTCTTATGTCTTGGCAAGGTTAATAATTTCTGAAGAACATAAAAATTTGAAATCCTTATGTGACATTCCTCTTATGAAACAAGGATTTGTATCATTTTTTTCTTTATTACATTGTTCTTTTCAGTGTTTGACTCGAACACATTTATTCACGTGTGGGTTCATAATTAAAAAAAACCTTTATGAATGAACGTGATAAGATATTGGTCAACAAGGTGAAGCCCCCATGATCCTTATGAGTATTTAATATGTGTATGGTGGTCTCTATAATCATAAAAGTTTACTATGTTAGAAATGATGACATTTGATTCAATGTTGTATAGGTGTACTAAGTGAACTATGACATTTTCATGGTATTTTTAAAATTTGGGTCATTTTGCATCCATTTATCTGGATAATTAGCTCATACTTTTTGTCATTAGCAGTGCACACATAGTAATCTATCAAGAAATGATTTCTTTGCTTAAAACCTCTTTCTCCTTCACATAGCTAGTTTTCATCGAAGTTGAAATTCTTGCATTTCATTTTCCTCTTGCATGGTTTAAATACTCGAGTCAAAACGCCATCAGTTTCATGACCACTCATTTAAGTAACAACAACCTAAAATAAAGTGCTAATTAAAATTTATCTAGCAACTTTTCTAGGGCTCTTCAAACCCATCTTAGCTTAGGTGTAGAGCTTTGGAATAGGATTGTGAGAATAACTTTCCAAAGCTGCTAAATAAACATAAAGCTTTGAGTTAGGGAGTGAAATCCAGTTGTTATATCACTGACTTTGAGAATCCCTTCTAACACAAGGATCAAGAACGAGGTCGCATTGGGGCCAATGAAGTAATCAACCCTGCTTTGTTGGTATTGGTGTCAACTTTCGACTGTCCCCCCTCTGCTTTGGTATAGTAGGTGGTACCATAGAGGCCATAATATTTCATACTTCCTACCCAAGGTGACAGCACAAGGAAGGTGGTGTTGTGCCTGGAATCGACATTGGCTAGACTCACTTGGACTCCTTGGAGGGTTTCCCACTACTCCGTGAGGTAACTTGCACTAGGGCGTTAGTTCGTTAAGCATGTTGTCAACGTAACTTTCCCACCCGCCGAAACTCATCCTCTTTGCGCATTGATCATGCAATGTTGGATTCCATCACCAACTAGCGTTTTTTTGTGAGAAGGTTTGTTTGCATGCTTGACTCCTAGATTGATTAGCATGTGTTGTTTTTTCTCCTTAGTTGGCCTTAGGATTGAGTCTGTGTCTAATGGCATCAGTTATGGGGTAATTCCTCATTTTATCAATACAAAATATGGATACCATTAAAATAAAAGGGAATAAACTTTGTTGACTCCTCTTTCAAACATTGAAATTACATCAATTGGGCCATGTTTAAAATCCTGTGAACGTTGACTTTTGAATACTATGAGGAACTATTTACATCCAATCCACTTCAATACTATGAGGAATTATTTAACCATGTTCAACAACACAAAAAATTCAATGAATATTCATATTTTCAAAAGAAAGGTTCCACCCTTAACTGTTGGTATAAAGTTACATGGGAGTTTTATGCTACATCTACCATGTTCATTGACAAGGATGATCATAAAAATACAACCCTGCTCAAAATGATGATAGATTAAACATCCACAACTATGATATATTGAATTCCAACATGTTCTCTCTCATCATGTTGTGCTAAAGTACATTTCCAAGTATGCAACTAAAGCAAAGGAAAAATTAGAAAGTTATCACCATATGCTAACCAAAATCTCCCAAGTTGCGGCTACACAGGACCCTGTTGTAATTGCAAGTTAAAATTTATTTATGAAAACTATTTTTGAACATGATTAAGGATCATAAGAAACATCACATATGATAAAAAAACTTCCCTTAACAATTTGTAGTCAATAATTTCTTTCCTTGAATGTGATTCGAAATATTTTAGGCATGTCCCACTTGATGCAAGTGACACTCTTTCAGCACCAAGACTCAATGACACGTACATGAAATTACCTATTTCTCTAGAGCCATTGCCACTTATTTATGTTGCAAGAACTTGGTCCTCAATAGATTCCATGGAGCACACCATGATTGTCCATGTTTTTCACCAATACTTTACAATTCCTTCTATAGATTCAGATTGTTATAGCCTCGAGGGTTAGCTCAAGAAGCCTTGATCCAGATGTGAGATATGTCCTCCAAACTAACTTTTCCAAACAAGAGTTGTATATAGATTGTGAACTTGGATCCTTTTGAACAAGTAACATAAAAAGACTTCCCTTAGACAAAATATAAATGAATACATGGAAAAGGCAAAAGAAACCCCAAAGGTTTCTTATGAAATAGGTGCCCTTAGGAGGAAAGGTCGTCAATTTGAGGTGAATGCATTGATATATAAGGCTATAGTATTATGGACATCATAGAAGATTCTATGGAAGTTGAAAGAGGCCATTGGGAAGCCAAAGGGGTGGTTTGAACATTTCCTTCGAGTGAGTACATTTTATCGTAAGATTCTCAAATAGGATTAAAAGAGAGTTTTTTATATATGCCAATATTATCTTAAATAATATGACCTATAATGAAACATTGGATGTCACCTTTAACCCAATGCAAGCTGCCTCCAATGCTTTAGTTTGGGTTAAATTCCAATTTTCACCTCTAGAATTGTGTGAAGAAGATTTGTAAGCCAATATGAGAGAAACTCGTCAAGTGCATCAAGGCTCCATCATATCCCAGGAAGGAATGATAACCATTGGAATAGTGCTAGCAAATAAACCCCATCCGAACACTAAAATGCATCTTGTGTAATCTAGTAATAGAGGATAGCATAATTCCTTAGAAAATAATCTTGATATAAGGCATGGACCAAAATCAACAATAAAGCTCAGCATGAACCTAGAATGGCAACTCAATACCTAAGGATCTAAGCTGACATATATAAAGAAGGTTAAATGAAAAATAACACCTAAACCACTAGGCCATCCTGTAACAAGGGTATTTAAATAAAGATTTACTTATATAGATACACCCAATATTTGGTGCACTTTTAAATATTAGTCATATGTGACTTCTAAAAATTTGTGACATGTTCATCTAAGAATARAGGATTCTTGTCCAACTTTCAATCCCTCTCTTACTATAAAATTATCACTCTAAATTGATAATTCAAAATGCGCTATGAAAAAGAAGAGAACATATTCTCATTAGAGGACGAGACATAGTCCCTTCAAGATGAAATATTCAAGTTGATTCCCCACTCCTAGGTTCAAATCCCTCAAAGGAATGTTTAGCTACTTGTCGGTTGTCTTTACCATGAGAGAAAACTACATCAAATGGTTGGGCCAAGTGAAATTCCTTAGCAACTTTAGAAAAATARATAACCCCCACTTGCAGCTTCTTAGAAGAAGGTTTTTCCTTGAGTGTTGTATGTTAGCTATACTTCATTGTAATTCTCCTAGATTTGAGAAAAGCATGCTTGTCACACTGTCATAAGAGGACACATCTATTATAGATATTTACTAAGGTATTCATTTTTAGTATACCATTATATTTGATTCCTATTGAGTGAGTCAACGGGAGCTTGGTTAAATGGTAAATCAAGGGTGTTTCATACCCCCCCCCCACCAAGGTTCAAATCCACCCAAAGACATTTTTCACCCCTAGTGGGTCATCTCACCCATGCAAGCAAGTTGTTTCAAGCAATTGAGGCCCGGTGCAAGTCTTGGGTGTCCTTAGAGGAATAGATACCCCCCACTCGTAGATTTTCTTGGTCGGAGGGATCTTCCTCAAGTATTGTAGTTCAKATACATTGCATTGMAATATTCCTAGAATGGGGAAGGGAACACTTGTTGAATTCAGTTAAATTATAATAGGAAGCATCTTGTCGAAAAAAGATATTTCTTATCAAGTGAAAGTAGATATGGTAATGTTGGTGGAGCCATAGATTAGTAAGACAAATGGAACAACAATCATCATCAAGTGGCATTGATCATGGGGGTTTTATCCTTCTTGGAGGTTTGTTGATGGTCATATCCTATCACCTCACTAGATGGGTTTAGTAGTATGGTTACTACCACTATCCTTGTGGTGACAAAGTAGGTGTGTTTGTACACTAACCCTTTTAACAATTTCAATGAATATTGTCTTTCAAAGATAGACGATTGACCACTAACAACTCTTTATGCATGGATCTTGTATAGATATAGATTTAGAGAAACTCATTTTTGATAATATCGACTTAGAGGTTTTCAAATGTTCATAGCAATAGGTGATAGACTTTTAGCACGAACCTTTTATGCATAGAAATAATCATGAATATGATCATTTGTAGAGATGTTATCAAAAGGATACATTAGATAAAGACAAGAAAGATATGATCACACAGAGTTGATAAACCTCTAGGATCAAACAAAAGAAAAAAACAAATCGAAGGAAGAATACACAAACACACACACACACACACACATATGTGTCTAGGTGGGTGGGTGGGTGTGCGTGTGCGTGTGTGTAGAGAGAGAAAGATGACAAATAGATTTAAATGTTTCATACTAGAAGATAAAAATCCTAAGAACACAAGCATGCATGAATCCCTTTATGAAAATAAAGTCTATGAAAAGGATGAAATTGCATTGGTGGGAAAAGATCTTTTGGAGACAATAAACTTGGATAAGGATGATCATGTAACCATAGATGGCAAGGATGAAGGAGTAGATGAACTAGAAGATGAACAAAGGCCTAGATATTAGTTAAGGATTAAGTTAGGGAAATAGAGTGGAGAAAAAACTAAAATTGGAGTCAAAATAGGGAAAGCAAGAAGACAGTAATAAGACATAGATTATCAACAAAGGTAGAAAGAAGTAGACTCTAGCTACTAGAATCAATTGGATAGAAACAAATATCTTTCGAAAAATACCAAACCATGTAAATGAAAGTGCTTTACTGGATGTGAGGGAAATAGGTTCAATATGAAATTCAAAGCACTCAAAATGAAATTTTAAAGGAACATCTAGATTTGGTATTATTACAAGAAACAAACATGTTTAAGACAAAAATTCAAAAAGTAAAGGACCAATTTTGGAGGAAAGTTAGAAAGATAACCAAGAAGTAGGTAGAAGGAAATATTGTGGAAACCAGAGTTTCTAGATGTTTCTGATTAATAAGAAAGTATGGAGTTGAAAAGTGCCTCATCAAAACAATAATTTCATGAAAAACCTAACGCATTATTTGGCATTAGGGGATATGTGACTTTTGGGAGGGGATTGGAATGCGATGCAAACCCCCTGCCCTCGGGCTTGAGATCCGCGCAGGATATTCACTAGACCACAACAAGGGTTAATTAAACCCCTTGTCCAAGACCCCAATGATTTTGGGTCTCACGAGTTGGGCAATCCGAGTGCAATGCCACAACTCTCAGCAATCATCGAAATGTGAAATGAGAATGGGCTAAGGTGTAAGCCCCCTCTCTTCAGTCCCTAGTCTGATGGGACCACACCCACACCTAAACGTAAGTGCCTTTTGCAACTCGCAACTTCGCGATTCGAAGTACTGAGCTCTTGTGCTCTTCCCTTGTGAATCCCCAAAATGTGATAAGTCAACGCTATGTGGACTCTGCCAAAGCTACGTGTACATGCCACTTGTCTCCTCCACTTTACTCTGCTTACGGGGTGAGTTCTCGCCACCTATCCACATGGACTTTTTCGGCTTTCGCAACTCGAGCAAACAACCAACAACCGTTCCTCTTCCTCTATGGATCCTCGAATCTGAAATCGTTCCCTTGATGAGATCGATGGCTGCGAGCCTCCCTCGATCCAATGGTCCACAACTATATTAAGATTTCACTAACCGGGAATCTGCAATGCAGTGACCCAAACCACTGGTCACGCCATTTTCTGAACTTCGATATGGGAGTTCTTGTGTGAGATCAATGACTCTCGTTGATTTGGTTCCGACGGTCACCACTCCTCCTGAGCTTATGGGTGTTGAAAGACACTCAGTCTTAATCCCTGCACTGGTCTATCAGATCCAACGGCCCACGGAACTTCGACACTTCTCCTTGAAGCGATTCCACCGTCCATTTTCAACTTCACGAGGACTCCTTGCCAAATGACGTGGCGTTCTCCCTCCTGAACTTAACTCCCGCGAGATGATTTCAACCTCCGTCTCCCTTTGAACACTTCAAAGGTTCTATCCCTTCTGAGATTTCACTTGCAAACTCAAGGGTTCCAAAAGGGTCTCTACGCGCACTCCTTGTATCAATTTCAAATAACCTCTGGTTAGTTTGGACCTTTGACTCTGTGCACTCTTTGCAACAACAATCTTTCAATCTTCCTCTTGGGTTTGTAAAATCCAAGAATTCACCCAGCCTGCGCACACCTAGCATGGCTCTGTGCCTTGCTAGCACTCCTGCCTGTAAAAACACAATTGTATACTTCTTGAGAGTTCTGAGATGAAACCCAGAACCTGGTCGACGCACTCCTTGTGGACCCTCCACTGCACTCCTTGCGGAGGTCTCAGAAAGAGAAACAACTGAAACTTATTCTCCCCTTATCCAGAATTCAAACATTCAACATAGAATTCTAGAGCCTGCACACACACATAGCATTGAAAGAAAATGCATACAGAGAATGCAAACAAGCCTATAACATACCATTTAATAGGTGGTTCCAACAACCATAACAAACACATAGATTTGGAATCAAAGCTTTCTTCTATTAATTCCAGTGCTCCTGTACATGGTAAATAACAACAACTAAAAGAATGCATAAAATTCTCTGTTCTCCTCTATTCTTCTCTGCAACTCTACAACTTACGAATTTTGAATAATGTTGTTACAATGATACAAGGGTGAGGGTGTCTATCCTTCCATTTTCCCTCCTAAGCTCCTAAAACTATCTAATCTATCATTTAAATCTACCTACTTGCATTTAAACACACATAAATGCCTATTACATCCAACGGATAGGAACATACGCTCCAAAATCAGTTTGGATCTTCGAGGCATAAATGAAACTGCACTTTCCTCCCATCCATTACACTAATGTTTCATATTTTTGAAATTCAAAACGTTTTCACAAAAATGTATTTAATTGCATCTGCGCGTCCAATTGTCTCCTTTGGCTAGGCATGTGCTTTTGCTTTATACGATGTTCATGCATCATACTCCCTTGGCTGGAAAATTCATGAACTCCTATTCATGAGCTCCTGCACCATCTGTCCATGTCTTTGGATATTTTCTTCAGTCTCCCAACTGGCATCTTCAATCGAGTGTCCCTTCCATTTGACTAGATATTCAAAATATGTCTTCCTTCGGGTCTTCTTGCTAACCCTTTTGTCAATTATCATTTCCATTTATGGATTTTCAGCTACAGGCATCTGTTTTTTCCATTGAATTTATTTTTGTTCATCCTCTGCTCCTACTTCTTTAGCTCTTTAAGGGTACAAATCTATGACATTGAATATCGGTGAGATTCTGACCCCATCGGGTAATTCAATCTCATATGCGTTTGTCCCAAATTTCCTTATGACCTTGCATGGTCCAATCTTTTTCATCTTAAGCTTGTTGTATGTTCCCCTTGGGAACCTTTCCTTCCTCAAATGCACAAGAATCAAATCGCCAACTTCAAATTGAAGTTCTCGCCTGTGTTGATCTTCTCTACGCTTGTACTCTTGACTTGAACTCTACAACCGCTCCTTAGTTCTGTTGTGGAGCTCTTTCATTCCTTCTGCAAAGTCCTCTGCACTAACACTCCTGAATTCAACTTAATTTGAATCTTTCAATTCAGAAACTCCCCTTGGTTGCATTCCATATACAATTTGGAATGGACTCTACCCTGTGCTTCTATTGAGTGAATCATTGTAAGTGAATTCTGCCTGTGGCAGAATGTGATCCCATTGACTGTGGTGTTCAGTCCCTAAGCTCCTTAACAAATCTCTCAAGCTCATGTTCATGACCTCTATATGTCCATCCGTCTGAGGATGATATGCTGAGCTAAAAGACAATTTTGTCCCTAGCTTCTTCCATAAGGTCCTCTAGAAATGTCCCACGAACTTGGTATCTCGATCAGAAACAATACTCTTTGGAAAGTCGTGAAGTCTGACGACTTCCTTGAAAAACAGGTTTGCAATATGAGTTGCGTCGTTGGTTTTCTGGCATGGTATGAAATGTGCCATCTTTGAAAATCTGTCAACCACCACAAAGATCGAATCACATCCCCTTTGGGTTCTTGACAGTCCTAATATTAAATCCATGCTCACTGCATCCCATGACCTTTCAGGTATGGGTAATGGCTGATATAACCCGATGTTCTGCCTCTTTCCCTTTTTGTGCTGGCAAATTCTGCATCTATCCACAAATTTCTTAACATCCGTTCTTATCCCTGGCCAGTAATATGAACCATTCAGCTTTGAGAACATTTTTTCATGAACGAAGTGTCCGACCAATCCTCCACTGTGCTTTTCCTACAGCAAATTCTCCCTCATGGAGCATTTTGGAATACATAGCTGATTTCCTTTGAACAATAATCCATCCTGGATCATATACTTGGTCCATTAGCTCTTGTCCTTGAGAATTGGATTCTCATACGCCTTATATGCCTCTTTGAAATCTGGATCATCCTGGTACATTTCTTTGAGGTTATCAAAACCCAAAGTATTGACTCTGAATTCCTGCATAAGAAAAGAAAACATTTCCTTCTCAAAGCGTCAACAACTTTTTTAGCAGTTCCAGAAATATGCTTAATCACAAAAGTAATATTTTGCATGAACTCAACCCATTTAGCATGTTTTTGGTTCAACTTCTCTTGCTGAGTCATGAATTGCAAAGCATGATTATCGCTGTACAAAACGAACTCTTTGGGAACCAAATAGTGTCTCCATTTCTTCAGCACTTGTATGACTGCGTAGAATTATTTGTCATGCGTGGAGTACTTGATCTTTGCTTCATTCAGTTTTTCACTGAAATACGTGATCAGCCTATTGTCTTGACTCAAGACCGCTCCAATGGAAAATCCACTCATGTCACACTTGACCTGGAATGTCTTGTTGAAATCTGGCAAAAGCAGAATCGGTTGCTCAATGATCTTCTTCTTCAGCAGGTTAAAGCTCTTCTCCGCTTCGTCTGTCCAATGAAAATATTTATGTCGCTTCTTCATTGTATCCATCATCGGTGCGCTAATTCCACTGAAGTTTCGGATGAATTTATTGTAAAAGCTAGCCAAACCATGGAAGATTCGAACTTCGAATACGCTCTTCGGCGATGGCCAATCCTTAATCACCTTTATCTTCTCCGGATCCATTTTCAATTCATTTGCAGAGATAACAAAACTCAAATAAATGAGTTTTGTCCTCATAAATGACGATTTATTCATATTGATCATCAATTTCTCTCGTTGTAACCTTCTCATCACTGCAGCTAAATGCTTTAAGTGATCTGCTTCAGTTTTGCTGAAAATTAATATATCATCAAGATATACAATGACAAATTTCCCAATGAAATCCTCTAGGACTTTGTTCATCAACCTCATGAAGGTGCTCGGTGAATTAGTCAAGCCAAATGGCATGACAAGCCATTCATATAACCCCTCATTGGTTTTGAATGTTGTCTTCCATTCATCACCTTCCCTCATTCTAATTTGATGGTATCCCCTTTTCAAATCAATCTTTGAAAAATATTTTTCTCCACTCAAGCAATCCATCAAGTCGTCCATCCTTGGGAAAGGAAACCTATACTTGATGGTAATTTTGTTGATTGCCCTTGAGTCAGTACACATTCTCCAACCCCCATCTTTCTTTGGGCTGAGCACTGTAGGAACAACACATGGACTCAAGCTCTCTCGAATCAATCCTGGACCTGTCTCTTAACTTCTTCATTTTCCTGCGACGTTAACCTGTACGCTGCTTTTTTTGGCAAACTGGCTCCAGGTATAAGATCAATGTGACGACTTATACTCTTGATAGGTGGCAACGAACATGGTAGTTTTTCCACTACTATGTCAACAAATTCTTCCAGCAACTCCTGGATTTCTTTCGACAAATCATCTATTCTCATACTGGTCAAAAGCAATTTGGGCTTCCTTACCACAATAAATTGTGTGTATTCCTTCTTCTTAACTTCCTTAAGAAGTTCCTTCCCACTCATGAGAAGTATAGTGTTGCTCATCTCTGTTTTCACTTCTTTATCCTTAATCAACAACAACATGTGTGTCCTACCATTTTTTTCCAGAGTGTATGTGTTCTTTCTCCCATCATGAACCACATTTATGTCATACTACCATGGTCTACCCAACAATAGATGATATACATCCATGGGAATGACATCACATAAAATCTCATCTTTATATCCCCCTATTTTAAATTCAACTAAACAATGTTTAGTGACATTTACCTGATGTCCTTTTTGCAGCCATGAGACTTTGTATGGGCTTGGATGCGCGATAGTCTCCAGCTCCAGCTTTTCTACCATTTCCATAGATACAAGATTATCTATGCTATCGCTGTCCACTATGACCTTGCATACCCTGTCTTTGGTCTTGCAAGCAGTCCGAAACATACTGTTTCTTTGGGATGGGTTCTCTGCCTCCTTCTCTGGCTTCAAGAGAATTTTCCGCATCATCAAAGATATTCCACCCTCAGTGTCTTATGCCTCAAAATTTCATCCTTGAGCTTAGGCAATGTGAGTTTCACCACCATATTTCTTCCTATCGGGACACTCATAAGACTTATGTCTGATTTTCCCATAGACAAAGCATTTCACTTCACCTCCTCTGCCTCTTCCTCTTCCTCAGGCTCGAGGAAAAGTATTTCTATCAACATACTGCCTCCCCTGTGAGCTTCCTCGTCTCTCAGATTGAGTTTGATGTTTCTTCCCCTCTTCTTTAGGCTTCTGAGTTCAGTCTTGGGAAATTGCCTTGCCTCTGCTTTGACTTCTACCTCAGCCTCTTTGACCTTTCTTTCGGCTCAACTTCTCTTCAGCTTTCAGAGCCATCTGATAAGCATTTTCCACATTTCGGATGGTCATCATGCTCATCTCATCCTAAATTTCATATAGTATACCATTCATATACCTGGAAACTTTCTCATCATCACTTTCCCAATGACTTTCTCTGATGTTTATCCTATAGAATTATTTAGTGTATTCTTTCACTGACATCAACTTCTGTCTCAAATTATGCATCCTCCGAAACAGATTTATTTGATAATCCCTGGGTATAAATTTGGCTTTCATTTTTGCAACCATTCTATCCTAGCTCTTGATTTTCTTCTTGCCCTTGTAACACCTAATTGCCTGCAGTTCATCCCACCACAGTGTTGCATTCCCTTTAAGTCTAGTAATGGCATGTTTGGCTTTCTTGTCTTCTTCGACATCCTCATAGTCGAAGTATTTATCCAGAGCTCTAATCCAATCTAGCATCTCCTCAACATCCAGGTTGTCTTCGTACATTGGAATGTCCATTTTTTCCCTAGCACCTATCCTTGTAACAACATTGAATAGGCGTTCCTCTGTAGCATCTTTGACTGCAACTTATTCTCCTTCATGTTCTGCGTCATTTTCACTTTCAGCTTCTCTGATATCTCCAGTGTCAATTGTTCACCTCTATGTCATCTCCATAGCATCAAGCCTGGCACGTAATACCCACATTTCTCGCTCCACTGCTGGATCAGGCATTGGCGTTTCTCTTCTTCTCGGTGGAATTGCTGAAATTTATCTCTCTGTTACAGAAAACAAATAGTTTGTTATGTGTTCTGATACCACAATTGATGGATACCTCCTACCCTCGGGCCTGAGATCTATGAAGGATCTTCACTAGACCACAACAAGGGTTAATTAAACCCCTTGTCCAAGACCCCAATGATTTTGGGTCTCGCGAGTTGGGCAATCCGAGTGCAATGCCACAACTCTCAGCAATCATTAAAATGCGAAATGTGAATGGGCTAAGGTGTAATCCCCCTCTCTTTAGTCCCTAGTCTGATAGGACCACACCCATGCCTAAATGTAAGCGCCTTTCGCAACTCATGACTTCGCAAGTCGGAGTGTTGAGATCTCGTGCTCTTCCCTTGCGAATCCCCGAAATGCGATAATTCAACGCTATGAGGAATTTTCCAAAGCAACGTGTACATGCCACTTGTCTCCTCTGCTTTACTCTGCTTACGGGGAGAGTTCTCGCCACCTGTCCACATGGATTTTTTTGGCTTTCACAACTCGAGCGAAAAATCAATAGTCGTTCCTCTTCCTCTATGGATCCCTGACTCCGAAATCGTTCCCTTGATGAGATCGATGGCTGTGAGCCTCCCTTGATCTAACGATCCACAACTATATCAAGATTTCACTAACCAGGAATCTGCAATGCAGCGACCCAAACCACTGGTCACGCCATTTCCCGAACTTCGATATGTGAGTTCTTGTGTGAGATCAACAACTCTCGTTGATCTAGTTTCGATGGTCACCACTCCTCCTGAGCTTAAGGGTGTTGAAATACACTCAGTCTTAATCCCTCCACTGGTCTATCAGATCCAGCAACCCACGGAACTTCGACACTTATCCTTGAATTGATTCCACCGTCCATTTTCAACTCCATGATGACTCCTTGCCAAATGACGTGGCATCCTACCTCTTGAACTTAACTCCTGCGATATGATTTCGAACTTCGTCTCCCTTTGAACACTTCAAAGGTTCTATCCCTTCTGAGCTTTCACTTGCAAACTCAAGGCTTCCAAAAGGGTCTCTACGCGCACTCCTTGCGGAAATTTCAAATAACCTCTGGTTATTTTGGACCTTCGACTCTATGCACTCTTTTCAACAACAGTATTTCAATCTTCCTCTTCGGTTTGTAAAATCCAAGACTTCACCCAGCCTGCGCACACCTTGCACGGCTCTGTGCCTTGCTATCATTCCTTCCTGTTAAAACACAATTGTATACTTCCTGAGAGTTCTGAGATGAAACCCAGAACCTGGTCGACACACTCCTTGTGGACCCTCCACTGCACTCTTTACAGGAGTTCTCAGAAAGAGAAACAACTGAAGCTCATTCTCCCCTTATCTAGAATTCAAACATTCAACATAGAATTCTAGAGCCTGCACACACACATAGCATTGAAAGAAAATGCATATAGAGCATGCAAACAAGCTTGTAACATACCATTTAACAGGTGGATCCAACAACCATAACAAGCACATAGATTTGGAATCAAAGCTTTCTTCTATTAATTCCAGTGCTCCTGTACATGGTAAATAACAACAACTAAAAAAATGCATAAAATTCTTTGTTCTCCTCTATTCTTCTCTGCAGCTCTACAGATTACAAATTCTGAATAATGTTGTTACAATGATACAAGGGTGGGGGTGTCTATTCTTCCATTTTCCCTCCTAAGCTCTTAAAATTGTCTTATCTATCATTAAATCTACCTACTTGCATTTAAACACACATAAATTCCCATTACATATGACGGTGTTAGCGTCAGAAGTCACTCCTGGATTGCTTGCAGGAGCAGAGCCCGACACCCATCAGTTTAATGTCACGATTTGTTTATAAAGGGATGATCAAATGGAGGTAAAGACTCGAGGAGATATCACTCTAACTCAGGGACTGGGTCTAGCATGTATGGGACAAAAGAGGTCAAGTGGAAGACTTGGTAAGAAAGGTGAACAAACAACTTTAGGCAACATGCTTCTAGTGGTTTGCAGAGGAAAGACTCTGAAGGCAAGATCTGCTTGGTTCAGGGTCTCAAGAAACTGAAATGTGCCTTGACTAGATCGTCCAATTCCAAGTCAGTCAGCGTCGAGAAAATCACGAGAACTGATTAGAAACAACATAATTGCTACAATGATCCTATCCAACATCATCTTATAATAGCTACAACTCAACTGGATCCTCCAATTCTGAGTCGTTATAACACAGTATAACAAAGATTTAAAAGAAACTGGCATTCATCAAGCAAGAAGTCTCAAAAGTCCATACATAACCAGAGTATCAGTGCTTTATTAAAGCTTTACAACCGGGAGCTTTGATCAACCATCGATAGATACAAAAATGGCGAAAA
>ML777642.1:62640-74029 GCA_009831015.1 Picea engelmannii
TCGTCCCTGTGATGCTCTAAGAACACTTTTGCAGATTCAGTGCCTTGCTGTTGGGCTATGGAGTCATTTATTAAGTGAAAAACCAAAACAATATTTACAAAAACAAAAGAGCCGACTGCGACTCACAAAAAACATTTTTTCAAGAAATGCCCATTCACTGGGCCACTAAAAACTTCTTTGCCTTCCAGATCCTGTAACCTGTAAGTGTTATTCGAAAATACTTCAAGGATATTGAAAGGCCCAAACCAGAGGGCTTCAAACTTACTGTGCTTTCCCCTGTCCTGCCTGGGTGCATCCCATTTGAGCACCAGATCACCCTGCTTGAATTATTTCTTTCTGCCCTTCCTGTCAAAAGCCTGCTTGATCTTCTGCTGATGATCGTAGGCCCTGTTCATGACCTACTCTCTAATCTGCTGCACTTCCACCATCTGATGAATCCTTCTGATCATATTCTCAGGCTCTCCTTCAAGGTCCTGGAGGAATTTTTCCACGGATAAGGCGAGCTGAGTAGGGAAAATGACCTCTGTTCCGTAAACAAGTTGGAAAGGTGAGATGCCTAGGGACTTCTTGGTTGTCACTCGATCATCCCATAGAGAAAATTTTAGCTTTGAATCCCAGGCCCTTTTATTGTCTTCCAACAATTTCTTAATGAGCTTGATCAGGATTTTATTGGAAGACTCTGCCAGTCCATTTCCTTGAGGATAATAGGGAGTACAGTGAATTAGTGAGATCTCAAATTGTTCACAGAACTTGACCAGAGGCTCAGACCTGAAGGGGGTGGCATTGTCAGTGAAAATTCTGCTAGGGCAGCCAAATCTGGCTATGATATCCTCCAGGAGGCTGATAATTACTTTGTGGGAGGTGCTCCTGGTGGGAACAACCTCTATCCACTTGGTGAAATAATCTATCGCAGTGAGGATCCATTTGTGCTAACCACTTGAGGGAGGATGAATCTTTCTAATGAAGTCCAACCCCCACTGCTGAAAGGGTGCTGAAACTACTACAGGCTTTAATGGCAGAGATTTGAGCTGCTGCTTTCCTGAGAACTTCTGGCATTTGATGCAAGCTCTGGTTTCTCTGCAGACATCAGGGAATAAAGTGGGCCAGTAATACCCAGCTCAGAGGATCTTGTGAGATGTGGTCTTCTAGAAATGATGACCCCCACAAAGGCCACTGTGGAAATCAAATGTAACTTGTTGGGCTTCTTGTGGGTCCAGGCACCTTAAAAATACCCCTAAAGGGTCTTTCTAGTACAAGGTTTGGTCGATGAGGCAATATCTTACCGCCTTAAGCTTTAAATCTCTCGCCTTGCTCCTTTCCATCCCATCAGGGGGCCTCAATTCTTATAGAAAATACAAGATATCCTTATACCAGGGGCATGCTGCTAGCCTTAAAGTACCTTGGGAACTCTTGTTGGATGACTCAGCTTGCTCATTGATGAAGTAAATCCCCAAAGCTTTGCAATTAGACTCAGCCAAAAACCTGGCTAAACCCTGCCCCTTTATCAACTTGGTGGGCTTAATCTCCAGATCAAACTCTAGGATCTTGGCAATCCATTTACCTATTCTTCCGTCTATGTCAGGTTGTATGAGAATTTCCTTCACAGAGGCCGAAGGAACATATGCAATGATCCTTGAGTGCAAGACATAAACTCTGAAAGCTTTGAGAGATTTTACTAAGGCATAGGCCTGCTTCTCCATGATCTCGTACCAGAGTTCTGCATCTCTCAATGCCTTGCTAAAGAAGGTAATAGGCTGCTCTCACCCTTGCTCATTTTTCTGCAACAGGACTGCTGCTATTGTATCATAAGAAGCAAAAGAAAAAATCAGGAAATCTTTAGAATAATCAGGACTGATTAGTACAGGTGCCTCAGTCAATGCCTTCTTTATTTGGACAAAAGATTCCCTAGGTTCAATATTCCATTTCACTTCATTTCCCTTCCTGAGCATGGTTGTGATGTGTTTCACCAACTCAGCAAAATTTGAGACAAACCTCCTCAAAAAATTTATCTTCCCCAAAAGGGCCTGAACTTCCTTCTTGGATCTGGGAAGTGACAGGGTCTGAAGCGCTTCTACCCTGCTAGGGTCAATCCTTACTCCCTCTGCTGACACTATATGGCCTAATAGCTTCCCTTCCTTCATAGAAAACAAAGACTTCTTGGGGTTCAGGGATAGGCCAAACCTTCGACACTCCAGGAAAACTTTCTTCAAGTGGAAGCAGTGCTCCTTGTCTGTCCTGGAGAAAATCGTGATGTCATCTAGATAGATTACCACGAACTGGTATTTTTCCCCGATGAAGGCTATGTCCATGGCTCGCTGAAATGTTGCTCCTGCATTCATGAGTCTGAAAGGCATTTTGGAATACATGAATGTGCCCCAAGGAGTGGTGAAGGTCATTTTTTCCCTGTCCTCAGGCATGACTGATATCTGATTGTAGCCAGAAAAGCCATCAATCATGGATATTCTAGATGCACCAGTGACCTTCTACAATCCATGTTGGGCAGGGGATAATTTTCCTTCTTGGAACTCCTGTTCAGGTTCCTGAAATCAACACAGAGTCTGATTTCCCCACTTTTCTTTCTTACCAGAACCAAATTGGCCACCCAATTGGAATATCTCAAGGGAACAATGATTTGGGCATCTAGCAGCTTCTTCACTTCTTTCTCCATGACAGGTACCAACATGGGATTTATCTGTCTCAGCTTCTGCTTGAATGGCTTAGCCTCTTCTTTCAGTGGGATCTTGTGCTCAATGATAGATGTGTCATACGTCTTGAGATCTTCGTAGGTCCATGCAAACACATCAGCAAACGCCTTTAGCAAGTTAGTATATTCAGCCCTCTGTTCCTCGGTCAAACTCCTTGACAACTTGACAAACTTAGGCTCCTCCGGTGTGCCAATGTTGCACTCAGCTATGTCAGCATCATCACCTGAAACTCTGCCCTTTAATGCCACATCATTCCCATCGAACAATATTTCTAATGGGACCAGTCCTTTCAGGATGTGATTGTTGGGCAACTGAATAATGTCATGCTTTGCTATTTTACCCAGCAACTCACCCCCATCAAAACTTTCCTTGGAGGTGGAATCTTGGTCAATACACATCTCTGAAATTTTTTCGATAGTCTCCAAGAACTTCTTGATCTCAAGATCATCCTCAAACACCTTCCAATGCTTGACATTGTCAGGTATGGAGGGCCTGTATTTCACTTCTACATCATACCTAAGCTTGGGCGGCAAGGGTACTTTGAAATTGCTTGCTGATGTAGCCAAGGAATCTACCATTGTATTCTCTTCTCTTGGGATGAAAGAAATATTAAATGCTGAGAAGAAACTGTCAATTAGGTCCCATACCTCATTTCTGTAATTCCTGAGTCGAGGATGCTTGGCCTGATAAGTGCTTCTGATCTGCTGGACTACTAACTCGGCATCTCTGAACATTGCTACCTCTTGAATTCCCATTTCCCTTGCAGCTCTTAATCCTAGGATAAGAGCTTCATACTCGACCACATTGTTGGTGGTTTCTAATTCCAGCTTATATGACAGGGATATGGTCTCCTGAGCAGGTGACAAAAAAACCACTCCAGCTCCAGCGCCTTCTCGGGAACATGGTCCATCGAAAAACATTCTCCAGATTGGGGTGATGGAGGGAGGAACTTTAGGGGAAACAGTGGGCTGCTTTCTGAGTTTCAGAGGAGGCTCAGGGGCATGGGTGAGCTGCAGTAAACTGGAGCCTAAATCAGTGTCCAAGGCAAAGATGGGATGATTGGTGGGGTTGGCTTCATCACTGATTATGTAGGCCAGTTGGGCTTCCCTATATAGTCTTCTATGCTCTCCTCCAAATACCAGGATAGTAGAATATGTGAGGTCCATTTGCAAGGTTCCCCCCAGTCTTTTTATCAAATACCTTGATAACAACATACCGAACTTGGGAGGAACATCGGCCACTACAATATCCATTACCACACTTTTCATGGGCAGTTGAAACAAGGTCACAACCAGGTCCTTAACAACTCCAAGGCACTGAAATCTCCTGGAGTCAAAGGAATAGAGGTCATGGTAGGCTCGGGTGACTTCTAGTCTTAACTCTTCCATGACAGTTTTGGGCATGAGGTTGTGAGAAGCCCCTGAATCCATGGGACCTAGGATAACTACTGGCTTTTCATCTTGGAGATTTATGGAGTTTGTGGGGAGGCGTGAGGTTTCAGACTGTAAAAGCTCAAAAAATGATTTTTTAAATTCTTCATGTTTAATTAGCTCCATGAGGGGCACAGGGATTCTGATCTTTTGAATTTCATTCTCGAAATTAAAAGAAGATGTAAGCTTTGGGATTTCTTTTATTTCAGGAACATGATTGTGGACAATGGGAGAGAGGGGTTGAGCCTTCTTACCTCTGTGACGGTCTGCTACTTCATTAGCAGGCTTCTCTGTTCTAGTGGACTGCTCAGGAATATCAGGTGCTGCTATCTTTTTGTCGGACCTCAGGTTATACCTACCTCGATCGCCGCTAGCCTTGTCTCCTTTTCTCAATTCATTTAGCTGACTGTTCATGAGAGACTCCTCATATGATAATTGAGTCAGATGAGGGAAAGGGGGAGTCTCTCTGAAGCAATGGATCTTTGTCTCAATCTCATCTGTTTTCCCTTCTTCATCCTCGGCCACAAAATTGTTCTGTAAGGGGGCCTGAATTCTTTGGTCTTCTCTGTCCCTTCCCCTTTCTCTGTGCATAGTCAGGGGAGTGATATTGTTTGGCCTCCTGAAATATCCTTTGTTTTCGGCGCTCTGAGGGCCCTTATATGCTTGCCTCCTTTCCACCTTTAGTCTCTCCATCTCTTCAGACAGAAACTTCATCATCTTGGTCAGTTCATCCACTTGAGTGTGGGGCAGCGATGGGCCAGAAGTTGAGGCTTCAGACTTTCCCTTTATTCTGTCTACATTGGCCTTGTTCCTCAGTCTGTCAGCTGCTAATACATTGGATTCCAATTCTATAGCCGCGTCTTGCATTTGAGCTAAGGAGGTGGCTCTTCTTTCCCTTAATAAAAGGAAGAAATCAGGGTCAAATGCACCAACATAGGAAATTTTGGCCAAGGCTTCTGAAGGCTTTATCTTGGCAGGAATCTTATTATACATTTTATTAAATCTTTTGGAGAAGTTAGAGACAGATTCTCCTTCTTCTTTCTTCAGAGACCCAAACTCTGTCATGTAATACATGAAATCCTTACTATCTCCCCACTGCCTCAAGAAAACGTTATCCAGGGCTTCAATTCCAGCAATAGATCCAGGGGCCAGTCCCCTAAACCATTTCCTCACCTTGCCATCCAGGCTCTGGACAAAGACTCTCATCTAGACATCTTCATTTTCAATGTTTAGGTTGTCTGCATAACTATAGAAAGCAGCCAAGTGCTCTTCTGCAGTTGTGTCCCCTTCTCCAGTGAACTTGGGCATGTATTTCAAATAGTCTCTAGCAGGGAGAGGATTCATAGGATGGGGTAGGATTAAGGGAGAATATCTAGCAGTGACTATGGCATCCATTCTATTCAGAGGGGGATTAGCGCCAACCATAGGAATATTAGGTGGAGGAGAACTTGGAGGGGAAGGAGTTCGCAAAGGGGCTACTGGGAATGAGTCTCGAAGTGGAGTGGGAAACAAGAGAGGATCCAAGGAAAAGGCTAATGAGCTCAAGTTAGCAGGGGCTTCCCTTTGTGCAGGAGTGGGGAAATCTCCTGTAGTCTCGGGTCTAYGCCAAGGAATAGCTTCAGAGGAGAGGGGAGTGACAAGAATTTCTCCCTCCAATCCTGGACCAGGAGGGGAAAAMTCAGCAGGARCACTCCCAAAATTCAAGAACCAAGAAACCTATGAAGGAGGTCTATTAAGAAAATGAAGAGAAGAAAAAGGAGTTCTCACGGAAGGAGACGACGGATTACCTGTTTCGGCGATGGGAACTTCTTCTGCAGAGCTCTTTCCTCTTTTGAGAACCACCTCTGGGTCAGCTTCAGGTGTAGCTAGAGGCAGCTGTGGGTGAGACCGCGTGTGTCTGCTTCTGAAAGCCACACTTAATAGAGCAGGTTCTCCCCAGCAAAGTCATCACAATGGAGTCACCATGTGCACAGTAGAAATATCAAGAGTTCTGATATCTGATGCACCTTCAGAATCAATTAATCGTTGTCGTTTAATCCTGGGGAAAATATTCAACTTTGTTCCCGGCAATGGCACTAGAAATGTTAGCGTTAGAATTCACTCCTGGATTGCTTGTAGGAGTAGAGCCCGACACCCATCAGTTTAATGTCATGATTTGTTTATAAAGGGATGATCAAATGGAGGTAAAGACTCGAGGAGATATCACTCTAACTCAGGGACTAGGTCTAGCATGTATGGGACAAAAGAGGTCTTGTTCTAACTTCAGCCAGTGGGTTAATTAAAAGATGAGCAGGTGGAAGACTTGGTAAGAAAGGTGAACAAACAACTTTAGGCAATAGGCTTCCAGTGGTTTGCAGAGGAAAGACTCTGAAGGCAAGATCTGCTTGGTTCAGGGTCTCAAGAAACTGAAAGGTGCCTTGACTGGATCCTCCAATTCCAAGTCACTCAACGTCGAGAAAATCATGAGAACTGATTAGAAACAACATAACTGCTACAATGATCCTATCCAACATCATCCTATAACAGCTACAACTTGACTGGATCCTCCAATTCCGAGTCGTTCTAACACAGTATAACAAAGATGTAAAAGAAACTGGCATTGATCAGGCAATAAGTCTCAAAAGTCCATACATAACCAGAGTATCAGTGCTTTATTAAATATTTACAACTGGGAGCTTTGCTCAACCATCGATAGATACAAAAATGGCGAAAACGCCTTCATATACTCAAAAGAACAACAACAACAAAATCGAGACGCTGCATTAAACACATTGCGTCTGCATGGCTTCTGACAATCTGCAGCTACCGTCTCTGAATGATCGTGCAACTTATGGTAGACGCAATCAAACCCCTGACAGCTCTGTGGGTGAATCGACGTGCCTTCAATTCATTGCCGGACTTTCCCATTATGGTGGAGGCGATGTCTAACCACCACCAACTACTTCAATAACTGCTTCCTTGGGATTGAGGATGGCCCGGCCAACTCGACACCTTTGGGACGTGGACGACCCCTCGCACTGCCACCTGGATTAGCTAAACTGCTTGATGGATAGGCATGGAGGCCAACGCGAGGAATGAGGCGCATAACGGGAGTGGTGGCACCAAAACTACAAGAGTGTGGTAAAAAGTGACGAGGCATGAGAAGGAAGACAGAGGAAGACACATGGTGGAAGACAATAGGCAGAGGGGGTAGGAGATGAGATATAATGGGCTTTATTTTAGTGGGAGGCTGACGTGGAAAGGAGCGGGACACATGGAAGGCGGTGAGTGGATGATGAGATGGACTAAAAGATGGGAACACATGGCAACCAGGGGGAAGGGCCCACGTTGGTTTAAAATAGAGCAGCTGAGAAGGATGGGATCGCCTGAGCGACGTTGATTCAGACGCTTTGATCTCGGCCGTTGGGAAGATGCGCCCCTGATTCCGGACCCCTCCCCCCTCTGCTTAAAGGTAGAAAGGCGGGGGGGGGTCCGGAATTGCCTTGAGCGGCAGGGGGGCTCCAGAATCCGATGCGCGCCGTTGATCTAGGCGCGCGAAATCCTACCGTCCATAATTTATTTCCATTTAAACACAGACACATTTGCATCCCGAACTTAGGACAAGTGGGTTTTTTACCCGTTCCTTCGTATTTTACCCCCCTTACCAGAAATATCGCTAACAGACGGATAGGAACATACTCTCCAAAATCAGTTTGGATCTTTGAGGCATAAATGCAACTGCACTTTCCTCCCATCCATTACACTAATGTTTCAAATTTTTGAAATTCAAAACGCTTTCAAAAAAACGTATTTAATTGCATCAGCGCATCCAATTGTCTCCTTTGGCTAGGCGCGTGCTTTTGCTTTATACGATGCTCCTGCATCATAATGAAATATTCAATCACAATGAGAAAAATGAGGGATGGAATAATATCTAAGAATAATATTCCTGGACTTTTTAAAGAATAATATGATGGATATCCTCCCCAAACTTGGTCCTTTCACTTTGTATAACAAAATAACAAGGATGGCACTAGTAGAAAAATTGTTTAACAAATGTTCAAGTATTTATACTTGGCTAGTTGAAAAGAAGTCATCCAAATAAAATATTTGGAAAGGGATGATTTCAAATCATAGGCCAATCAACCTAAAGAGAAAGGAGGAACCCCCTCCAACAAATTGCTCTTGTGTCATTCCTGTCCCTCTACCATACATTCTTACTTATTTATAATTTTACAATCCCTTACAATAAGGCCTAAACATGGGAGATCCCATGGGACAACATCGCATAAACCCTATTACAAAATCCCTAGAGGACCGCTTACTGAGTCCACATAGCCCAAAAAATCGATGAGATGCATGATCTCAGCTCTTTCTGGGTGCTCCATCTTCAACCAAAGTGTCAAAGTCCAAAAGTGGGTCAACTTTGACCAAGGTTTCCTCAAAACTTGGTTGAGGGCCAACACTCCCCCAACACTCACCTGGGACTTGTCCCGAGTCACTCAGGCCTGGATAAAGCTGCTTTGAAGGCCTCGAGCTTAACTCAAGCTACCTCGACTTGCTTCTTTGTCTAAGCCTCCTGCTCAGCGAGCTCCTAGATCGTCTGCTCTGTAACAGGCCCTTCCAAGCGTTGTTCTATTGATGCAACTACTTGGTCCAATTGTGAGCCATGTCCATCAATCTCTTTGAACACCTTGTAGGCTTCATTCTGCACAGGTTGTAGCTTCTGTGTGACTTCCATTACCTTTCCCTGGATGGCAGTGATTTGTTGTTGTACTATGCGTTGCTCCTAGGATCTCTTCATTCTTTCTACCGCAATGAGCAGCTTCATTTGCACCTGCATGGAAAATTCCTGCTGCTACGCCTCATGTAACTGTGCTTCCAACTTTCTTAGCTCTGGATCCTCGGTGGGGCATTCATATGTATGTGCGCTTCTATCACTCAGTCGTTTCCATTCTAAGGCAAGGGCTCTTATTCTTACTATTGTTTTCTTAGCGGTCTCCTCCCTCTTGTCATGCACCTCCTGCAGAGTGCTCGGTACTGTCTGGGCCTCCAATTATGTTATCTTGGCTTGAAGCTGCTGGAGGGTCTCAACGAGCTTCACTACTTGAGCCTCGATTGACTCTTGGTCCTCCTATTCCAAGCCTGACATAGAGTGACATGCTTTACTCACTGCTTCTTTGACCATGGCCCACTCTACGAGCAACTACTCCTTTTCTCTCTGTAGTTAGGCTTTTTCCTCTTGGAGCATCGCCTGAAACTCTTCTCTCTCACTTTCATACATGGCTACATTGTACCACAGTACTCGTAATTGTTCTAAGGCTTCATCTTTCTCTTGTTTCAAGGCTTATGTAGCCTTCTCCTTCTCTTCCTGGACTCTCTAAATTCAAGCTTCTTTTGCATCCACAAGTCTTCTCAATTAGGCTGGTTCATCCCCCAATTTTGTAATCTATGACGAGGAAGGCATAGTAGATACATCGCGAAACAAATGAACAACGTGTTGTACTTCCTTCAATTCATTTCTATCCTTTCATATAGTTCCTCCTTCTTCTCTCCATATCTCTACAATATTTCCTCGAAAGCGTCCTCCATAGCTTTGTGGACTAGACTGATATCGTCCTCCATGAGCGTGGCCTCCAACTAGGGCTTACTAGTGCACGTCTTCTTTCCGGATCAAGGTTTATTTGGAGAAACCTTCCTCTTCTGCGGTGTTACTGTTCCAGTAGGGGGGTCTTCAGGTGGTGTAGCTTCACCTCCTCCTTGCTCTTCTCCTTCATCCCCTCCTCCTTGTCCATCTGCTTCGCCTTCTCCTCCTCTGAGGGAGCGAGCCAGACCTGTTATCTTTAGAAGCGTTGTCCTCCTAATTGCTCTCTATATTTTGGACTTCTTTCTGCTTTTTCTTCTTCATCATCCCACTGGAATGTCTAGCATGCTCAACTCGGGTGACTATGGGACTTCCTATGGTGTCAATGTCGGATATTTCTGCATCAATGACAGGTACAAGAAATTCCTCCGACCACTCCTTTGTAATCTGCTCCATATCTTCATCTGTTATCTTGTAGTACGACTGTAGTTCCTCCTAGTTTTCGTCTCTGTGCACAATGATCTAGATGAAATGCGGATCTGCACAAAACTTTGCTATTGATCGGTATTGGTGCAAGGTGCGTAGTGTCATGCGTGGAAATGATTCGATGGCGACCTTCAACTGCTGGTAGTATGCATGAAACACGACATTGGACTGCCACTTCTTCGTCATGTTGTTGGTGTACCACAAGGTGGGAAACTAAGCGGCCAATGGCTCCGAGGGTTCGATCTCTAGGAAAGTGGCTTCTTCAGGCATTTACCAAGCTTCAAATGCCATCAAAATGACCAGCCAGCTGTAGTGGAATTCATATACCAAATCCTGGGATTCATGAAAATCTTTCTCTAGCTCATTGACGAGGTAGTTTGTCGAGTTCATCTGCATTCCCTCCACACATTTTCCTGCCAGGTCCACCACGAACCTGGTAACCTATGTGGGGCGGTTATTTCTTATGAGCTTGCTAGCTATGAGTTGGCAATCGAGGTGCACTGCGCCATCCTGTATAGAGGCTACCTTGTAACCTCACTTTCCTTTTTCAACTTCTCCGAAAGATTGCTTGATGCGCTATGCCAGGGAACGGTCTGAGGCCTTCCCTGGATAAAAATGTTGAGGGTCTGGTTCCTTCACGCTTAAGCCTATGATCTGGTGGATTAGGGTTAGATCCATGGTAATCATTATGTCAAGCCACAAGTATCTGCCATGGTAGCATGACAAGAGGAGTTTAACGCAAGCTTTAACCTCCTGGTGGCGACCAAAGTGCGGGATCTTCATCACATTCAGCATGGTGGACTGCGCCATCCCCTTAATCCATGGCTGTGAGACGAGGCGAGGATTCTTTCCAGTTGACTTCATCAAGTAGCGGTGGGGCGCTAACATAGTGTAGTTCTTCCTGTCTCCTAAATTGAAGTCATTGTTCTTCAGTAACGGGATTTGTCCTAACTGACTCCCGACTACGTGTATTCCTTTCGAAATGTACGCAGTGAACACGATGTACTCATAATCTTGGGGAATGTTTTCATGGTTAATGGCACCAATCAAAGGTGGAATGTACTCAGGTAGGATCGATGGGATCTGCTTTGCATTAGCCATATCATAGTGGTGCTTACTTCACTGCTCAGTCACGGGGTTGACACGGCCAGAATGACATTCAGTCGAAGGATCTTCAGAGAATACATTGAGTAATACTATATACA
>ML777642.1:78112-90063 GCA_009831015.1 Picea engelmannii
AGCTAATTCTCTTGCCTTATGTCCCTCCTACGTTGTTACTTTGTTCCGTTGCTTCGACTTATCCTCTCGTTCTTCTATTAGTCGATCTATTTTTCTAGCTATGAAATCCCTTAATTCTTGCTTTTTCTTTTCTGTGACCTCTTTTTTTTCTTTTCTTCTGATCTGATCCTTCTCAATCCAAGTATTACCTAACAAAAGTGGGAAAGGGGCGTTTTCCTCAACAAACATAATGACTTCAAATTATTCTCCAGTCGATGTCCCATGAACAATAATAGGTACATCAGTAACTCTTCCACATAGGGTTATCATCTTTCCTTTAAACAAGCCTATCCTTCCCAATGAAGGTACCACAGTAGGCCTTCCCAAAATTTTCCAAGTGTCTTTTGTCATAATATTCACTTGTGTTTCCTCATCAAAGACACAGTCTATGTCGAAGTCTTCTATTCTTTCACTTATGGGTTGTTTTACTTTCAGGATCTCTGGTAAACTGACATCTTTGTGAACATCCATCGTTTCTTTAAACCGTACTAATGTAGTCTGGACTTTCTCTGATTCTTTTTCTTTATCACTTTCTAACATGCTCTTAGTGTCTTGACTTTCTTCATAGTTTTCTTGTCTTATGTTCATTCGTTCAACTTTAGCAATCATCCTTGGACAATCCTCAACCTCATGACCAACAATCTTACAATAGAGATAGATAGGACCTATGCCAGGGGATTCCTTAGCAAGATGTATCCGTCTTCTGCAATTATAGCACAATGTCAATCCTCTTTTTCTTTTAAACGTTCCCCAACCTTTTCTATACTGCGCACTAGGATCATAGTGTTGGACCTGCAATTTGCAAAAAACAATTCTAGGTTTCCGCATCCACTGATTAGTCCAAAAATTATTTCTATGCATATGAATAACATATCTTTCTTCATTTCCATTAAATTTACTCAAATCAACTCTTTCTTTCAACTGAGCCCTAGCCTTTAGAATAGGACATAACCTATTGTACATACTTAAGTTCATGCTTTCAAAACAAAAAAATTCACTTATATTACTCTTGCCAAAGCACAAAGCTTTACCTCTTTTAGGATCTTACCTCTTTTCTTAAGATCAGATTTATTTCTTAGCCCAAAGATTCACAAGTCAAGTAGATTATTGCGCACTTCAGCAACAGATCTACGCACATAGCTTCTCTTTTATTTACTTCAGTTCCTAACAATTACAGTTTCGATCCCGACAACGGAACCATTTGTTGTCACAGTGGCAGACCCAGGGTTCAATGCTTAACAGTGCACCAACAAAACCCCGACTACCGGCCCTTTCGGCAACACCTGCGAAGCAGGCGAGGTCTCACCTGAGGTAGAAGCAGGGGGGTTACAGGACGCAGGTGTCTGTAACCAAGCTGGGACACAAATCTATGATATAAACACTTTGCACAATAGTCTGTTAACGCTTAGAATTAACATGCATTAGTTTCTTAGCTTAATTAACACTGTAGGATTCATTCAAAGATAGATCGACACAGTAATAGTGAATGATCATATAACTTGAGCACTTAGCACTTAGCACTTAGCATTATAAGTTAGATCTAGCATCCATTCATCCTTAACACAAGTAAAGCACTAAACAACAATAGATCTATCTATCATACATAATAACCAAAGAATTGAGCAGATTCATAATATAAATAACATAGCACAAAGCAAACCAAAGATACAAGATATGTGTGGTTCACCCCAGTGTGGGGTTGCATCCACCAACCGCTTCGCCTCTTTATTATTCGTCTAGATATTACATTCATGTACTCCTATGCACTAAGCCACGGAGTCGAGCTTCGCACCAGATAGGAGATCCATGCACTAAGCACTAGATCCTCCTTCCAAAACTAGGTCAATGCACAGATCCAACTCTCGATCAAGTAAAAATCCTTAACATACATACATTCCTTTGCACAGAGCACTCAACTACTATCACTTAGCTCCACAACTTCTCTTGTGTCATTCATGTTCCTCTACCATACATTCTTACTTATTTTTAGTTTTACAATCCCTTACAATAAGGCCTAAACATGGGAGAACCCATGGGCCGACATCCCATAAACCATATTACAAAAACCCTAGAGGACCCCTTACTGGGTCCACATAGCCCACAAAATCGGTGAGATCCATGATCTCAGCTCCGCCTGGGCGCTCCATCTTCGACCAAAGTGTTGAAGTCCAAAAGTGGGTCAACTCTGACCAAGGTTTCCTCAAAACTTGGTCGAGGGCCAACACACATCCAAATATCAATGAAATCATTAAGTAATTGTGGACAAAAGGGCATCCAAGGCAAGGATCAAAGATTTTTACTCTAACCAAAAATTTAAACTTTAATTTTTGAAAATGCATGATATATTTCATTATGAATCAAGATGCATGTACACCAATATTAGTACATCCCAAAGCCAAAAAGCACCCATATATAAGTTGTTGCCTATATAAGCATATATGCTTTGGCCCCAACTTGAAGGTTGTCTACATCTTTTCTAGAAATGGCCTTCCTGAATTATTTCTAAATAATTAATTCTGATCTAAATATATCAATTTATTCCAAATATTGCATTAGAAGACCATAGAAAAGAGTTTCTTTGTGTTGTATTCATTGATAGGTGATAAACCAACAAGTGGTCAATCAATGGAATTAGTGGATATATAATCTATAGATTGCAAGTAGATCATTATTTCTTCTACCTCTCTACATGCATTTGGGAGCATGTCTACAAATATAATGGTTTCTAGTCTTGTGGGTTAATAGAGGCATTGTATCCCTCATGAAGTTCTATGTGGCTATTTTGTGGTTCTTGAATATTACTTGTGACAAGGTGAATCATGGGAGGTATTTTTGTAAGTTCAATAGGAAAATAATAAATTGTGGTTACGTTAGTTGGACTTCCTTATAATAAGAATCATGTTCTAACTTATACTTCAAACTTGCCATAACGCGATATCTACTAACAAAAAAATCATAATATATTTGGTAAGAGTTGTTCCTTCTCACAAGCAAGATGTCCAAGTCAATTTGGCGAGGCAAGCAATTGACAATTGTACTCATGTCCTATGTGAAATTGATAGTGTGAATACTATATTTGTATTGTCCACCACTTGTGTGGGTTACTTGCATTATTGGATTCACTCTTTCTATGAGCATTTCCTCAACTTGAGTAGGCATATCTAGTACAAATGGTCGTTCTTCAGGGTCCATTTTTTTCCATATGGAAAGGTGATGACATTTTTCTCTACAATGCATCTACAACAAGCATAGTTTTAATGAAAAGTTTTGTTTGAATCCATGGAATTAGGGGTGTTACCCCTAATTCTTGGCCATCTTCTTTTTATGTTCTACTAACAACACATGATTGGTAATCTCTACCATCTCGATAGAATACCAAAGATCATGGTCTTCCAACATCATCTATGCTTAACACTTCCATGGGATGAAGTTTGAGGGAAATTTAAAATTTGTATTCATATCTAAGACTAAAGGTAGTCATACCATTGCTCCTGGAACAACCTGCTAAACAAAATATGTCAGCAACCCAGAAGCAACCTATCACAATACCACAATGATATTATCAAGAACACATATTTAACATCTCATCCCTAAAACCTCTCAATATCTCCCTATCATAGGTAGCATCCCTACTGTACATACACAAATTCCTAGAATGTTTCATTAAATGCACTCTTATACCATAAAACATTTGACCATGTCAAAAMRATTTTGCACTCTAGAAACTAATCTAAAACTATAGATCACTAAAGTTTAAACACTTATCAAAATTTATGTTATAGATTACTTTAACCTACAAACACATGCCATTGATAATTAAAACAAMAAACATTCTAATATAAAGACTCAAAACATCATCATTGATTTTATATTAAATCTGATAGAAAACTAAAGTTATAGCTCAAAACTCGACTCTTGGACCATAAAGTGTTTTCCTTAATTACCCTTTATAAACTAGTAATAAGAGAGGTACAATGAATATAAATGTATGGAAAAAAAATATGTAGTGTGAAATCTAACCATAGTGCATATTTATGGCATGGATAAGTGAGTCGAATTAAGGTGCACCCACCTAGATATTCATACCCTTCACTAAGTTGGGAATCCACATGCATGAGTGCCCCTACTAATTTAGGTAATTTCACCCTCTAATTGTGCATCCAAAACTAAAGATATAAAAAAATTATTTAGAACTTTGAATATAGAAAAAAGTTCAAAAATTGGAACTAGGATGAGGATTGATCCAGGTGGATATTGGTGGCCACCCACCTATTCCACTTKGACCCACACCATTGTTTCTTTCGGTTTTTCAGTTTCCTTAATTGTAGCACAATTTACTATTTTTAGCAATTCTTCGGGTCCTGAACTTTCGGAGCTGTTTTGAGGCCCTAAATGACTTTTTTTGGGAATGAATGCTCCAATGAATATGAGTCCATTCTAGACTCGATATTCGCTGTCAGTAGTGCAGTCCTCAGATAGATCTTTCTAATGATGTATCATGTGCGTCAAATGGAGATAGTATGCCAAAGTTACGACCCCAAGAAATTGATGTACCAATTTACCCCAACGGGGCCCATATTTTGGCGTTTCATTTCCTAGGGTTAGGTTTTTGGATGTTTAGGGTTTTCCATTGTTTCTCAGTAATATATATGTTGGAAAATTGAGAGGGGGGGGGGTGAATCAGTTGTTATTGTGCTTAAACAATTATGCTTCTTTTAAAATCTTTACAAGGCACTCAATGATGATCACAATAATGCAGGGAAATAAACAATGGCACATTCAGCATCAGTCACATATATGAGAAACACAGAGACATATATTTCCCAAGGAAATCCATACAGGGTAAAAACCTCTTTTTCTTTATATGATAAGTAATAGTTACAGTCTTTACATTGTCATGCATATGAGCACCAACTCATAATGAGGCTACAAACTCAGTTTTGCAAGCTGCTACTTGCTGAAAGCACCAACTCTCTATATTCTTTAGCACCCACTAGAAGGAAGCACCAACTCCCTGGTTTCTCTAGCACCAACTAGAAGGAAGCACCAACTCCCTGGTTTCTCTAGCACCAACTAGAAGGAATCACCAACTCCCTGAGTGTTTCCATCACCAACTGGATGGAAGCACCAACTTCCAATCATACAGGCACCAACCTATATAACAGAGAACAAGAGTTCTCCCTTGCACCACCCTGCCACCCTGGTTTCTCTAGCTGCAACCAGATGGAAGCTACAACTCCCTGTGTTCAAGCACTGACTTGAACCTTTGAGGACACCAGTCCTCCCTAACACCTCCCTACCACCCTGACACCAGTCCTCCCTAACACCTCCCTGAGTTACAGTCGATCTCACCTTCTTTGTTTCAGCTACAGGCTCCAACCCTCTTCCAGCTGTCAATCGCCCTTATGACCAATCTTCATCCCATTGGAATATTCCCAGAGACTCTTCAACTCCTATGGCAGAAACCATCAATGGTTTCTAGCAGTTACACTGCGAGGAGCAACATTAGCCCTCCGATTATGCTCAAATTCACTTGCACCATTGGATTAACTCTGAAGGGTATTGTCGTTATTTACCCGTTTCACACTTTCACAATTCGGAGATTCTGCGATGAGACATCTTGACTCTCCATGTCACGAGCTCTGAAAAGGAGCTTGACTGCTCTAGCTCCCTCCTCTACGTGACCACAGGTGGTGACCACCGGTTACATCGACAATTCACCTTTTTGGTATTTTGGCATTCGTGTGGTCCAGTGTCTCGACACTCCCAGATGCGATCCCCAAAATTCCAAGGCGGAGCTCATCTGCACTAGGTCCTTCCTCCATGTGACCACATGTGGTGACCACAGGCTGCGCTAAAAGGTGCTTCAAACTCATGATCTTCATTGACCCTGATCAATGGTCCACGATCTCGATGAATCAACGGTCCAGATCTTTTCACGATCTTGCATCTCACTGTTCCTTAGATGGAGGTTCTCATCACTCCAAGTCGTGATAGGTGAAACTCTGAGATGGAGCTCAGATTGACGATCCACGTTCTTGGTGAATTGACGGTCCTGATCTTTTCGAGATCTTGCATCTCACTGTTCCTTATATGGAGGTTCTCGTCACTCTTGCGTCACTTTGATGACGTGGCATGACCTGAGTGGCTGCCACGTGTCACTCAGAATTGTGATTTCCAATGGCCTGAAATGCCAAATCAACTTGACACTTGTCATTGTCTGATCGTGCCATGTGTCATAGTCTTCCACCTGTCCTTTCTAACGTGGTCTGCCATATTCACCTCCTGGATCTGACGGCCCAGATCACACCTTGATCCAATGGCTAGGATCATTTTCTTCATTTCGCATTTCACGATTTCAACACTCTTATGATGAAGTGTCTCGAGCCTTGACCCCTGATCCTATGGCCCAGATCTTCTCGTGATTTTGCCACTTCGCAATTTCACATTCTTGATGTGTAAGTTCTCGACACCTTCAAGTCTCGATCTATGAAACTCCGAAATGGAGTCAGACCAACATATTTCAAAATTTCGCATTTCGCCTCTTCTTGCACTTTAGTGAACGTGCATGTTCTCCTTGATCCAACGATGGTCAGATCTTACACTTAGATCTGACGCCTAAGATCTGTCCTCCTCTTTTGCGCGTTCTTCTTGTCTACAAATAGATCTGACGATCCTCCTTCTTTCAAGAATTTTGAAAGAGATCCAATGATCACTAATGCTTCTCCTCCCGAGCTTACTCATCCTCCTTACTTGGAAGAATTTCTAAGTGTCAAGGGCCTCAACCTTTGATCCGCCTGAGATCCTGAGTACACTATCTCTCTTGAGCTTTAGCAATGAGTTAACCTCATCCCTGGTGCACACCTATGCACTACATTCGACTCTGCACTAATTCCTCCAAAGCTTACTTTGTTCCTGTTTTTCCATCGATGCACACTCTGATCCTACCATCAATGACAAGCTCACTTTGTCTGTTAAACCTACCAACGATCCTTTGCACTATCTCTTCTGAACTTATCGAGCTTGCTCTGCAGCGTCTTCCTAAAATACTTCTGATACTTCTTCTTGTACTCATGCCATCTTTGCTGTTGTACTTGCCATCAATGACAAGCATATGCTGTCTGTTAAACATTTACCAACAATATAGGCCTTCGAGCCTCATTGTAACAAGCAGTTCAGAGGCCAGTAGCCGCCACATCTCTTCTCAGAGATAAGCTACTAGCGCCTTAGCTAGTTTATTTCCATTCTGTCTGTAAGCATTTTTCAGTCATTTGTTATTAATGAAATGAAATCTTATTTCCACTGCATCTCTGTGTTTATGTGTATTTTTGTATTTCATTGTGTTCCTACATAAATCTGGATCAAGGATGGACTACTCACTAACAACACATGCACATGTGACTGAAGGTACAACTAAACATGTACCTGTCAGATATTTATTCCTCGAGTGAGGGAAGCTTAGGCCAAATAGAGGGAAATGTGATTGCATCTAGTAGATATGATACACAAACAAGGACCAGAGGTGAAAAAGTCAGAAGAAATTTTTGTATACGCATGGAATTTTTTCTTTTCAAAGGAGGATCATGCTCTTATGACGATGAGAGAATAGGAGACATAAAGGTGCCACTCAGGTATAAGCATCTAGTGAAACAATGGGTACCTAAGGAACTGCCTCTGTTAGACACTGACTTCATTGTCAACAATAGGACATATCACATTGCACCATCCTCCTTGCATGGCCTGGGTCTATTTTCCATGGATGGAATAACTGTAAAATACAATACAGTAACTGAATTGATGGACTATGTCGTACTGTGTTACAATTATAACTATTGGATGCGGCTGGTCCGGTACATGCGAAGTATGCAGAGATATTCACTCCCCGCAAATTACATACAACTAATAAACAACGATAAAAATAAGGGAGCAACTATCTATATTGATAGGAGGCCTAAAGCTTCTGGCAATATCACAGGGTTTATAAACCACAAACAAGCAACCGAATTGCATATATGAGGGATGCGAAGAGAATTGGGTAGTCCTATGGGAAATAAAAAAGATAGCTCACGGGAAAGAGTTATTAGTGGATTATCATTTGAATCAAATAGAAACATCGACTAATAGTGTGCGGGTACTTATGCAACACCTCTTTAAGCAACCTCTACTTATTGAATTATATTTTTTTTTATCTTTAACAATGCTTTAAATATTTCATGGTCCCAATTTTATAATAATGTGGGAGGTTGATCGTTGAGGTTGATTTTATTTGGGTGGCAATCAATTTTTTGGTTATCGTTAACAATTTTTTAAATATTTGTGGGTTCTAATTATATTATAATGTGGCATGATGATCGTGGAAAAGGACCAGCCACAAAACATGTAAATGATTATCAAATTCGACTTTCATTTTACGTGAATATAATTTTATTTATGTGGCGATCAGTTATTTCATTTGTGTATATAACTGAAATAACATTGATTTTGTTGAAATTATATGTAGTCTGCGGGCCATTTTGATCATGATTATGTCGATGAGGAGGGGTTGTATTCATCCCCCGATCCAATGGTATTGATAAAAAAAAAGATCATTAAAGCGAAAAAGGAACTTGCTAGCTTGTTAGACCATCCAGATCAAACTCCTGACGTCCTAGAAAGGATCAATCTACGTATATCACATCTTAACACATATAAGGTAATAACCATAATTTAAAGTGTTTTTTTTTAAGTACTCATATGTTCAATTATGAAAGTTTGTTTTTTAACTTTTACATTATCTCAGGAAAAAACATTTTCTTTATTATAAAGATATTTTTGGAGCCTGTTCATCCCGATGTTGGTAGTAGTGGCGCTACAGAGATGCCACAGAGTCATGAAGTCGGTTGTCATATAGTCGCTAAAGTATTGTTTACTTCTCCATATTCCACGCCTAATTTACATAGGAGCCATGACACACACCGCCATGCATCCACACAATAGTCAGGCTCTAGAGGTGGTGACAGAGATGAGGTTGATGATGTGGTTGATATGGTTGCATTTCTTGGAGCTAGACGTGTGACCAGCACGACGACCCTTCCATGCACATTTTTATTCGATGATAATGGACTTTCATTAAAAAAAATAAGACTCCCAAGTAGTTTTTCATATTTTAACTATTTCATGTGGTCCATCTCATACACAAATCATCTAGATTATTATTTTTAAATTAATGATCATATATTTTTGTGTGTAGGAAACGACCATTTCTATAGGCACCTAGAGAGAAAGTCCTTATTGATTTTTGGGGCAACCTTACGCATGAGGTGGAATTGTCAGAATTCCAAACTCAAAAAAGAACTTATGGATTATCTCAAAGGTCTCTTTGGAGTAGACACATTCAATAAAAAAGAGGTCACCTCTGCGGTGAGCGAATATTTAAAATATACACGGTATGTTTATAGATGAAGCTTGGCAAGAAACACTAGGTATGAGCATCCTCCCTCAATTTCAGAGAGGGAGTGGAAGGCGATCATTGATGATGCAAAAGAAAAGATATTGAAAATATCAAGAGAAAAAATAATTGGTACCCCAAGGTAAATTACAATATTTTGATTTCAATACCTTTAATTTTCTTTAGATCTAAAAAAAAGTGTGGTATATAACATACTTGAAAATTTTGATGATAGGTTGTCGGACACTTCGAAGGAAACCAAAGAAAGGATTGTCAAAGATGGCCAACACAAACTAGGCCAGGGCGGCTACTCGAGGTTACAGTCACGAATCGTAAGTACCCAAACATATTAAGAATATTATTTGTATCGCCTTACAACTTTCAGGTAATTGCAGCCAAAAACATTAAAAAATCGTAATCTTATGCAATGCAAGGTGACGACTTTGGAACTGAAACCATAAAGGAAGACCTCCAACTTGGTTACAAGTACGGATATAAAGTCATGGTTGATCGTAGGAAAAGCATGGGGCAGACCCTAAGATCTAGTTTGCAGGATAAGGTAAATAAAAATCAGTCCAAATTAACCTTTCATTACTTATAAAATACGTAAATGTTTGATGTCATCCATAACTTTAATGTCTTACTTTGTTTTAATCAGGGGAGTATCACTATCAATGAAACCATTAGTATTGGACAAGATAACATCGATAGTGCAGCGCGGCCGGAAAATCATGGTTCTCCCCAGCAGCCCCATCCTAGTGGGGTGCAGCCCCAAGATGTTCTTGTGACTGAGGCCCGAGACGTTAAAATGGCTCTATATTAATCATATACTTAATAATTTCGTACTTGCAAATTTTGTAATTCTAATTTTTATTACTTATAAATTTATGGTTTTGTCCTTATAATTTTTTTCATTTCAATAGTAGAGAATGTCGTAGTTGAGCCTCCTCGACCTGAAGATCAAGGGAATAGGGAAGTCATTCCAACGATGTCGATTAGTGGACCACGCAAATAATTACATTGTAAAGGTTTTTTTTTAATATTAATGAACTAATTGTCTCCGAGGTGTAGGACAGTCGGTGATAGAGTGTGTTGTTAAGCCACTCTGTGTTGAAAAGTCACCGGTTCGAAACCTGCGGGGACAAAAAATCCAACCATGTTAAGGGTTGGTGTGGCTCACGCCGGGTGCGATCCCCAGGTGATTTTGATGGCTTATATGCCCTTGAGTCGCGGTTTCTCAAGCCACAGGTTAATTCTGATGCCAAGAGGTTCGGCCAAATTAACAAACAAAAAAAAAAAATATTAATGAACTAATTCAATGATATTTAAAAATTGGCCATATAAATTTAATATTTTTTGTTTTTGAAGGTGATAGCCCCTCACAACAGCCTCCATGTCATGGGTATGAAACCAGGCGTGCTCGACGTGAAAGGACTGAAACAACATCATCTTTTGAAGAGCACCTAGTAAACAAAGACATGGAGATGAATGAATTACTTAAGACCTGGAAAACACAAAAGAAGACTAAAATAAATTGATGATGTATAATAATTTTATAATACAGATAGATGTACATTATATAGATTGTATATTTCTAACATAATTTGAATGATAAATATCATTTATAAAAACTCTTATTTATGACATATGCCTTTGAATGATAAACCTCATTTATAGCTTTACAATCATTTTTTATCAATTTTGAATATTTTTAATGCATATTTTTTAGTAGAATATAGATTGGGTATTGGGGAATTGAGAGTGATGTGAGGGGGGAGGGGCCATAGAAGCTTCCACCTTCACATGGTTGGCTCTGTTCAGTAGAGAAAAATTTATTGGATCCATTTATACTTGGATCAAACCTCTCTCGATCCAACAGAGCAACAACATAGTCAATGTTGACTTCGTTGTTGCTCCTTCAGATCGAGGGAGGTTTGCTCCATGATCAGACAAATCCAATAAATTATTCTCGAAACCAAGAGGAGATTATTCAGGCCATTGCATATGAGATGTGTGTGTGTGTGTGTGTGTCACTATTTAATCTCCTCTCATATGTATTTTACAAAAAAGAATATCAATGGTGTTTACTGTTTGCAATCTTGTCGGTTTTAATTTCTATTAGGATTTATTGACATGTCTTAAAAACATTTTTTGGTTTTTACTAAAAACTAAATATAATTCTATTTTTGTTTACTACAGTCTATAGGTCACGCATTTGCAGATGCTCTAGATGTTGTATCAATGCAATGCTACACATTAGTGTTGATTAAGGTTGATTGTCATTGATGTCAACCCTTGAAGAAAGCCCCATAGCATAAAGGTTTGGGTAATGGACCCAATATTGTTTGATGTAAATATGAATCATTATTGTTTTTTCATGGTTGATAAGAAGTAAATATGGATGAACTCCAAAGTGGTCCCCTTATGGCGAAAGCCCTCACGGGAAGATGCTTTGTGGAGTAAGAGAACCCATGCTTAATTGTGG
>ML777642.1:156361-186841 GCA_009831015.1 Picea engelmannii
CCATTTGTCTATTTGTGTTGGCTTGCCTTGGCCCGTTCTTGGTCTCTTGGGCACTTGTATTTCCGGAGGCTGCATTGCTCCCTGCTCTGCCTCTTCCTCTGTTGTTCTTTTCGACACTTCTTGGGTAACGGCTAGGATTATCCATTCGTCTGACCATTCGTTGATGACCATGTCGATATCACCCTATGTGATGTAGTAGCGCATCTATAGACACTATTTAGTCGAATCCTGCCTTTCCTGTATCCACATTGTTTGTCGTGTGGCCTGGAAATTGGTGATGTCCGCATATCACGCGAAAACCTCTGGTGTTATTCTCCACATTTGGCTGATGGATTCCTGCATGTCACTTAGTTATGCTTCAAATATGATCCCATTATCCCTCTTATGCCTAGCATTCGTCCCGACATTCAACAATAGATACCTCGCTTCCACAGGCTTTGGTCTGGTACAAAAAACTACATACCATGGTTCTCGCCATCTCATGAAGGATATTAAGGTAATCCACCATGAGTAGTGGAACTCTGTGCCTAGGTCCTGTGCATCCTTGCAACCCTCTAGGAACAATTTTAATAAGTATGGTGCCTAGCTCATTGAGGTGCCTTCTGCGCATTGGGCTGCAACTACAATGACTCCAGCTGGTACTTCCTCTCTGTGGAATTTTCTTAGCAACTTGCAGGCTAAGATTTTTGCGCCCAATTGTGTGGCTGCATTATTGATCCATTTGATGATGATGCATCTTGTTCCCCCTGGCAGTGCCATACTTCTTCTTCATTTCTTTTGACAGCGCTTTCTCCTTGGTTTTGTCGTACAAAAACAACACAGGATCCATACCCCGAATTGGTAACCCTGTTATTTGCGCAATAAGCTCAACAGTTATGGGGATGCATTTTTTCAGCCGTATGTCCCCTCCATGTGTGACTACTAACAACTGCTTGACACATGTTGTTGCATTCTGGCCTCTGCCAAAATGTGGTAGGTCCAACAGACCTAAAATTCTCGTTTTCTCTAGCCCATTTCCCACTGATATTGCTGATCAATCGGTTCTCCAAATGGATTCATGCTCGTAGTCTATAAAATTACCCTCTTCGTAAGTTCTGGGAACTTGGCATCATATGCTACATCATGGTGTGAATATTTGAGCTTCCCGACATGGCCCAATAGCTTTGGTCCTACCTGTACAACAGGTGGTATGCATGGTAAAATAATTTTTGCTGCAAGTTGCTTGTGGGGTGACCTTGGTATCTATATATTATCTTTCTGTTGTGGTGGCTAGCTTGAAGTTCCAAAATCTTTCAGTTTCTCCTTCGTAAGCCATTCTAACCAAGCCAAGACATCTTCAATGGTCTCCCCTGCTGGGTGTTCTGAGATGGTCGTTTGAGACTCATCTAGCTCCATTGATACTTCCAGATTCTGCGTCGTTCCATTAACTTCTGGGGCTGGTTCGGTGCTCTCTAGTTGCACCTCCTTTTGGGTTTCTGCTTCCTGGCTCTGAGGCTCCTGCACCACTACTGGTGTATCTACTTTCATGGCCTCTGCTTTTGGCTGTTGAATTTCTTCCAGAATCAGTGTAGGATTCACCAATATCATCTCTGGGGATGGGATTTCGTTGATATCGATGATCTTCGATGACTTTTGTTCACCTTCTTTCACCTTTCCTAGTGACTTGGTTTGAACTCTAGTTCTTTTGTCAGTCTGGCTCGTTTTTGCTTGCTTGGGCAGTGCTATGGCGGTGAATGTAACTGTCTATTGGACTCAGACGGTCTTGGTGATATTTGTGCGCTCACTATGTGTGCTTTAGCCTTTGTTGCTCTCTGTTTGGTATGTCTTCATGAATAGACTATGGGATCTCGCGTCTGTGTGTTGTATGGATTTCCCATGAATCTTGTCGAGGACGCTTCCTTGGTGGTGGGTTTAATGCACCTTAATTGTTGGTTCAATGCATCTCCTTAGGTTTCGTACTTACCATTACTCTTTCTTTGTCATCTCTAGTTGACGTGATTAATGTGATGTCCCATCGGTCCTTGTTGTCCTTTAATTCCGCCTAGTGTTGTCCCGTCACCCTGCTTTTGCCGACTTTCCTTCTCCCACTTGTTTCCCTTTATATGTAACTATTGTCCTTGTCCTTGTTGAATTCATGTTTCTAAATTTGTGTGGCCTTTCTACATCTGGTGTACTATGCCCTTTTTAGTTTTGTTTCCTTTTTTTGTTTTCACTGCGCGGTGGGTGGTCGACTGTCCTTATACAACTTCAGTCGGCTCCCATTGATCATTGTTGTATCCTTTTCGTCACTTGAATGAGCAAAAGAGGGACACTTGCAAGTCCAGTTGGGTCAGCTGAACATGATAGAATTTAGTGCAAGAGTTAGACACATCAAGCATAAGAAATAAATAAACAACTAAGCTAATAACAACTAAAGAAACAAAACTAAATTGCATAAGGAAATTAGAACCAAAATCAACCAAACAATTGACCAATATTCATGCCACCAATGGATAGATTGTATTAGTCGGAAAACACCAAAGAGAAATTGAGACTTATGGGTCCCCTCTTCCTCCAAGGGAGGACTCTTGAATCCCCTATGTGAGAGCTCTTCTTACAAATAACAAACTAGAAAAGGAAATGGTGAAGAAATCCAAAGATCATTCCCTCAAGAGGTGAGGTGAATAGCTCAATGAAATGATGCTAGTATGCTCCAAGAAGGAAAGAGGTTCCTTGTAGGAGAATAGAGGCAGCATAACAATACAAATAAATTCTTAAAAATATAGTGCACCCATGGCCTCTTTTTATAGCAAATATTTGAGGCATTATCCAACCAGTATTTAGTGTGAACAAGGGGCTCTTTAGGGTACACTTAGCTCTTTGACCAACCCCCCACTCGGATTCATCTTGGATTTGAGTGTCAAATCGACTTTGGAGATGAACCAGAAGTGGGTGAGGGGCTGACAAGAACCATAAATGCACCGTTCTCAAGTGTGCGTGGATTTTTGCGTCCACATTTATGCGTCGGGTGCATGTGTGCCTTTCTAATGTTTCTGACCTGTTCATGTGCACGCACACCCTATAGTTCTTCTGCGTACGTTAATTTTTTAACCAATTGTATAGTTTGTTCCTTTTTGGAAATGTAGAAATTTTAATACAAATTTTGTATTACTTGGATTCTCCTAATCTAACAATTATATGCCACTGTTAAATACATAATTGCTTCTACTAATATTCTTGCAGAATTTAAAACACGATCACCAATTGCAATATCAAGAAGAAAGATCAATCGCACATAACACAGGTGTTTTTCTGGGAAATCATAAAGCTAAAAACTCCACTATCATATATTATGTATATCATGGATCATGAAACAATCTCATACAAAACTGTAATCCAAGAGCTCTCAGTACAATACAATCGTCTCACACTATCATGCAAAAATCAACAAATACATGTGCCAATTCTCTGCCTCCAGACAACCTGCCTCCTCTGCACAATCCCTGCAATGAAAAACCTGCAAATAAATTTGAATTTCTCTTGCCTAGGCTGCACATTGTTCATGGGCACATCCACTGTGTGTGTGATTGCATCAATGCACTTGACTCAAATCACAACTGATAGCCAAACTGTCCCTTTCACCTGTTATCTCAACTGGGTCTCCACTGGATCTGACATGCATGTAGTTAACAATGGTAAATATTCAGTTGCATGTGAGATCATTGATTGTGAATTAATTAATAATTAATTCACTAAACTCTCACTATTGTAAGTTCAGTTACAACTAGTACAACTGAGCTTAACTCACTTAATTGAGTTAAACTACTTTACAACTCACATAACTACACTTATAATTCTGTTACAACTCCAAATCACTCAGTTATAATTAATTCAAATTTCCTGTCCCACCAGTCAACCTTTTAACTCAAATTTCCTATAGTTAACTGATTTGCCATTTCAGTTAATTATTTCAAGTAGTTATGAGATAATAGATTAATATTTATTGTCCAATTTAATTAAGGGAAAAATAAATTAGACACACATTTCTTGTTGACTTTTCAACAGGAAATGCATTTTTGAAGTTGTACGTGAACTAATAGATGTTTGGAGATGCTGGATTTTTGTAACCATTTGCGGATGAAATTTCAGTGATAATAGATGCCCCCTGATGTGTGAGGTTAGGAGCATACGTATAGCTGAAATACATCAATGTTTATTTTATTGAGAGTACAATTGTAAGAGAGAGTGTTGAGAGGAATTGCAAGAGAGACCCATTGGAGGGAGAGGGGAACCTGTGGGTCCCAAACCGTTCTCGAGGTGTGAAAAAATAAAAACTCTATACAAACGAGGTGGGCATGCCCCATGCTTGTGTCATGTAACTCAAATGTATGAGACAGTAATTGAAGCTATATGTTGATGTAGATAACTACAGCCCCCTCGGGGGTGGTTTGATAATGGAAAATGACAATTCTTATGGTGAACATGCTCTAAAAAGAGGCGATGAAACCTGTAATGAGTGTCGATGACTTGTAGGCATTGATGGCCCAACAAATTTCAGAAGTCTTCGGCTAGTATAAATCAACTGCAATAGTCGCAAAGTAAGACCCACCATAATATGAGCGTGTGTTGAAGTCGAATGTCATGGGGGTCAATGACAATAGAGAGAAATGATGGTTCTCTCTATGTCATCCGAGACTTCTCATTGTAAAGGGAATGAGAGTCAAGATATTGTCTCCCTTCTGGAAACTGTGTTGGTGTCGACAGAAAGGGAGACACGACTCCAAGAAGAAAATGGATTCATAGAATCCACTGGATGAGATCATGAATAGATGAGGAACATGGACAAAGTCAGGAGGGGCTAAGGCTCAAGACTGCCCTTGGTTGGGGATATATGTGAAGTATGAGTGGCAACAACCATGAAACTGAATCTAGCATTAGGGGGACGACTAGACATGGGTTAAACTGTGCTAGAGGCATGATAAAGTGGACAAAATCAGAGATCGTAGGTGCATGGACTGTGGGATACTTAGGGTTTATGGATGATGGAAACAAGATTAAAAGGTAATGAATTCCGCAACCAAGGGAGACAGGGGTGGCTTTGTCGAGAAATAAGGTTGCTAAAGGCAAAAACAAAAGATATGTAAATGATGGAAACAAAGGCTTTGCACAATTGCCAAATAAATAAAGAATAATTTGGGATAAGTGTGCAGATACAGAAACGGGTGCCCCGGTGCAAGATGGCTTCGCCTGTGATGGTGCAAGTTGTGTGGAAAACTAGTGGAGGGTGGGGGCCCCATAGGTGGGTTTCTATATGAGGTAAGTGAATGGAGGGGAATCTGCAATTGGGGAAACTAATTGTGGATGAAATGGAATGTTAATGATACTGCGAGGGTGCATTCAAAGTGAAACCATGATCATAGATCCTAGGAGTCTAGTGGGAAGGCTATCATAATGAGGAGAAGAAGTATGTGGCTGATTCTCGAACATGCGAATGACTATCGGAAATCCCATCCCTAGGGGGTGAAAGTAGCATGAGTGTCAAAGTGCCAAAGGGGACTATGAATGGGACAACTCATGTGGGGGAGAATGCTACCAAGTGACAGTACTTGAAATGGAGCGGAGGTGATAGTACTGAAGAGTTGGATGGGAGGTTCCTATAGGAAAATGTCAGAGGGTGTGACTGGGAGATGAAATTGATATTCAGAGGGAATGATTACATGCCAGTGTCAATTATATACCTGAAGGGGCTGCGTTGATGCGTGATGACCAAGTACCTACACACATATAAACCCAATACCTGACGTGAAAAATATCTAAAGATAAAGAACATATAACAGTTATTCGATAATTTTGAATATGAGCCTGAGAAAAATGCTCCCTCGGGGCCGAGGATGGATGGTGATCTGGGGAATGTGACTGTGTAGGTGGCGGGATCCTGATCACGTGGCTGAAGACAGATTGGAAAATGGATGCTCTGAGCTCCTGTAATTGAGCGTGGAAATTTGGCAAAAGGGACTATATATAGTTGTAGGGCCCATAATGCCACCTCATTTGTATCTGTTGTCATAATGAGTTGACGAGAGGTGTTTAGAGGAGATTTGGAGATTCTGGGAGTTCGAGCCAACCGACCCGGGATTTGCGAGAGCTAGGTTAGTGGTCTCATCCTCTTGCATAATAGTTAGGATTTATTTTTTGGGCAGGGTCGTACGGATGGCCATGTTGTAACAAATATTGAAATGTTGGCTTTCAGTAACTTAGGAGAGAAAAAAAATTATAGTGTTTAACTACCGAAAGTGTAGATGTGAGAAAACGACCCTTTGTTTGTCACGCGCATCACTAAATGTTCTCTACCTGTCATCTTCAGTCAAATAACATCAAAATCAGCCCTAAATGCCACAACAGTATAACAGTCACAAGCCAACTCATGAAAAATCCAAAGATTGGGTTCATGTGAAAATCAAAGAAATGTACCATCTGTTCGAGCGTTGAGTCACAAGGAAAATGAATGGAAGCATTGGCAGTTGAATGACCACATACACCGAGCATTAAGTCACATGGAGAAAAAGATCACGAGTCTGAGCTTTTTGGCCGTTGGGGATTTGTCCGATGTAGATATTTTAATAACTACAACCCCGATCCCCAAATTCACTAAAGTATTAAAGGATAGGCCACGTTAATTAAAGAATAAGAAAGATTAATGTTGACAAGTTTCATCATGATTTTATGACTCGAGCTGCCTTCGTGCTTCAAGTTTCAAGTTTGTGATTTCTGAAATCCTGAAAGCTTGTGTTTTAATCATGATTAATCACAAAGCTAAAAGTGTTTTAATTGTTAATCAATCCCATCGCAATTTTGTGATTCGGGATTTCTCGCATCAAGTATTATCGAAGTCCTAACACTTAAATCCACGAAAGGTTAAAGATTAATTGCTAATCGTGATTAATTAAGAGATTAAGACAAATGATTATCGTCTAATTAATCCCATCACGATTTCGCGATTTGAGATTCCTTGCATGTCATAACTCTTGAAGACATGATACACAAAACCTCGAAACCCAAAAACCTGAAATCGAGACTCCAGTCATATGAAAAAAAGGGCCTTGCGAAAAAACCATTTTTCTCAGCCTTGGGGAGGCCATTTTCCACGTTCGAATAGTTGATCGACATCTAGAGATCCTGAAATTTCCAGTGGTGTCTTCAAAATTTCATTTGGAGCTTGGGAAGGTAGTCAAAACTCCCCCTCAAGATGAGGTTCGTTTTCTGAAATGTGGCATTTTTTACTGTGCCGAGTTATCATTTTCAAATGATGATTCTGAGCAACTGGAGGATCATTTTGAGAAACGGCCGAAGGATTTTGTGCTTAACACATCGAATATCAATATCCTCTCTCATTTTTCCTACAGGTGTCATATATTGGGAGAATCAAATCCATATCCAAGCCCTAATTTTCAGATCTCATATTTTCCTATTTTGACACATGTTTGTAAAATGCAGATATGGGACAAATGAAAATGGATCTCAGGGAACTGAGAGAGGTTTTTGCTCAGAAGAAATAGAGGCACAAAATATTCTTTTAGTTTATGCACAGCTGTCATGATTTGAGAGATACAGATCCATAACCGCAACCTCCTTTCTCAGCAGTTTGGCCCATCTTCTATGGCCGTTAGTTTCAAAAATTGATTGTAACTGTTGTTTTAGGAGGATTTTCGACCTCAAGACCTATATGAGGAATCTTTGTAACATAGGTTAAGGAGGGGGAAAAGACACACAGGAGTAGTACGCCTGCGCTGTAGCATTCATTTTTAGTTTATACAAGATTGCAGAAGCATGTTTTATCCATAACAGAGATTCTTGTGATGTTGCTTGTAGAGTTTGTCCATTTTCCTAGTTTCAATATCACTCCATCTATCTTTTCTTCTCGATTTGTAACTTTTTTTTAATAGAATTCATCCTCTGTTAGATGCTCTGTTGCATAATGGCTATAGGTTGTTTCTTGCAGAGATCAAGGTCCAGAATTCGTCCTTTGCTAGATGATCTGTCCCAACAATCTCTTTCCACTGATTTGTGCTTGGAATNTTTTTTAATAGAATTCATCCTCTGTTAGATGCTCTGTTGCATAATGGCTATAGGTTGTTTCTTGCAGAGATCAAGGTCCAGAATTCGTCCTTTGCTAGATGATCTGTCCCAACAATCTCTTTCCACTGATTTGTGCTTGGAATTCACTCATCGCTAAGTGATCCTTGTGTATTGATATGTTTTCTCTTTATTCTGCTGCCATACCTTTATAAATCCTTCTTTTTGTAATCAACTTCTATCTCGCCTCTGATCCATGGATTTCCATTGCTGAAATACTCTTGCTATTTGCTTGATCATTTGACTCCATGCCCAATGGACTACCTCCCGGTCCAACTCATCAACTCTAAAAACCTCAAAAATTTATGTTACCCACAGATCTGCCTGTTGTTAAGCTTATTGGATATCATATCATGACATATATTCAAGACATCCCTCTTGGGTTGGAAGGGGCAACTTCTAATCAAAAGTGGTTCGTGGTTATCTCGAAATTTACTTGCACGCAGCCCAAATCAAGTTATGAGTGATAACTTATTTTTTCATTTAAAATGTGCTAAGGCTTGGCTCTATTACAGCCTAGAACCAACTCTTGCGACAACATTTTTTGGCACCGTTTCCGGGGATGGAGGAACGAAGCTATCTTCCTTGGGATACGACAAAAAGTTTAGATCTATTCCTTGATGGTGAACAAGGGATAGGCATTCAATTGGCTGTGATCATTCACCTGGTGATTCCTTGGTTCGAAGACTCTGCATGATTCACTGGCGACTCCACCGGTCTTAAAATGTTGAATTCATTCACTGCAAGGTTTGCTCCTCTAGACTTTACAAATGTTTATGGTTTTCCAAACACGGTTCCAGACATTAAAGTTTTGGAAGACATCCTTCCTAAATTTGGAGAATATGCGGATGACAATCCTACTCAACACTTTTTTGAATTCCACAAGCTCATGGATGAATTAAATATACATCATGAAGATGTCCTCATGAAACTATTTATGTTTTCATTGAAAAGAGATGCTAGAATCTGGTATAAATCTTTACCTCATTCCAGTATTCCTTCATTGAAAGATTTTCACATACTTTTTCATCAACATTGTAAAAGAATCTATTCAGCTGAAATACTTTTTGAAGATTGTTGTAACATAAAATTCATAAGACAAACAGATCAAACACATCTTCTTGAAGAGGAGGAAGGAATATCAGAAATTTCTCAAGTCGATGAAGATAATCAATATGAAGAAGAGTTGGTTGATAAAGAAGTAGGATATGATATCTCTTGTGATCACATTCAAGAAGAAGATGTTCACCATCATGGTCAACCTACAGAAGAGAAAGAAAACAATAGTTGCTTGATCCAGAAATTGCACAGACCACCTCCTCCTTTAACAAAAGAAGAGATAGATATGCTCCTGAACAATCATGTTGCAACCCCTGCTTACATAGACCTGCAACATCCACACAATATTGAAGATCTTGTAGACTCTATTTTGTTTCATGAAAAAGAGGTGGCTGCAATGTTTAACCATCCTGAAGAATGTTTGGTGTTCGAGAATGATTTAGATTTTGACGTAAAGGCTGTTGATGATGATGAAGACAGTGATATTTTTCGAAATCTGTTTCAAGATCAGATTGCTGATTTTTCAATGCAGAAACCTTCAGGATTTTATTCTCATTTTCCAGTATTCAATAAATATAGTGATGATGAAGAGGATTTTAAAGATTTGTTATCTAATGAAATTTCATCAAATCCTATTTATCAACTAAGAGATGATCAAAAAAGTATGAATGCTATAGTTGAAAATAGATATGAATCTATTGTTCAAGAGTTCAATGAAGATCCTTTTAACTTTGATACATCCTCTAAAGATATCATTGTTGGAGAGGGTGATCAGAAATTTTTTCATGATGCATATTTTCAGACTCGGTTTTCATTTGATCATTATCCATACAGTAATGTAGGAAATGAAGAACATATCTCTTCTCTCTTAAAAATTGTCAGTTGTAATAGGCCAACATATCATAGTGATGAATTCAGATTATAGGGATATGATGAAAGAGAGCAGACAGGTTCAGATCAGCAGTTGATCATGCATGTTTCCCCAACAAATATTGAGCAGTCCACATTTAACATTCAGATCAGTAAAGGCAGCAAGCAACAACATTTCAGTCAATTGGAACAACAACAAAATGAGGTATTTCTATGTGACTTTTATGATTCAGTAGTAGTTTATATGGAATCAAAATGGGGGACTGAATTTTTTATTTCCGACTTCTTGAAGTCTAAATTTCAAAACTGTAAGTACTTGCTCCCAGGGCATGTTTTGAAATTTGCAGCTGCTCCTATCATCCTTTTTCTCAAAGATGGAAGTATAATTAAGTTTGTTAGTTGGATACTCGCTTGGTTGATTTGGAAGTATTCCTATACTTGAACAAAGAAGTGATATCGGTTAGAGTAGGTGATGTATATAAATAAGCTTGACTTTGAGCACTAGAGTACAACAATAGTTTTCAGTATTTTCCAGTTTAGTTTGGAATCCAGTATGGTTTTGTTTTAAAGCATTACGACTCCATAGCCCAATGAATGCATAAGAAGTTTTTTTGTTTCAGAAAGGTGCAAGTAAAGCGACAAAGTTCAGATTTTGATAAGGATGATTTCAGGTTTCCCAATGGATGAAGACATGTGGTCTATTATTCTTGGCACTTTGCAGGAAAGCACCATCCCTAGATGGAGCCTCTATTGTAACAAATATTGAAATTTTGGCTTTCGGTAACTTAAGAGAAAAAAAAAATTATAGTGTTTAACTACCGAAAGTGTAGATGTGAGAAAATGACCATTTGTCTGTCACGCGCATCACTAAATGTTCTCTACCTGTCATATTTAGTCAAATAACGCCGAAATCAGCCCTAAATGTCACAGCAGTATAACAGTCACAAGCCAACTCACGAAAAATCCAAAGACAGGGTTCATGTGAAAATCAAAGAAATGTACCATCTATTTGAGCGTTTAGTCACAAGGAAAATGAATGGAAGCATTGGCAGTTGAACGACCACATACACTGAGCATTAAGCCACATGGAGAAAAATCTCACGAGTCCGGGTGTTTTGGCAGTCAGGGATTTGGTTGACGTAGATATTTTAATAACTACAATCCCGATCCCCGAATTCACTAAAATATTAAAGGATAGGCTGGGTTAATTAAAGAATAAGAAAGATTAATGTTGACAAGTCTCATCGTGATTTCGCGACTTGAGCTGCCTTCGTGCTTCAAGTTTCAAGTTTCTGATTTCTGAAACCTCGAAAGCCTGTGTTTTAATCGTGCTTAATCACAAAGCTAAAAGTGTTTTAACTGTTAATCAATCCCATCACAATTCCACGATTCAAGATTTCTCGCGTCAAGTATTATCGAAGTCCCGACACTTAAATCCACGAAAGGTTAAAGATTAATTGCTAATCGTGATTAATTAAGAGATTAAGACAAATGATTATTGCCTAATTAATTCCATCATGATTTCGCGATTCGAGATTCCTTGCATGTCATAACTCTTGAAGACATGATACCCAAAACCCCGAAACCCAAAAACCCGAAATCGGGACTCCAGTCATATGCAAAAAACGGACTTGGGAAAAAACCATTTTTCTCAGTATTGGGGAGACACTTTTTCGCGTTCGAATAGTTGATCAACATCTACAGATCCTAAAATTTCTAGTGGTGTCTTCATAATTTCATTTGGAGCTTGGGAAGGTATTCAAAAGTCCCCTGCAAGATGAGGTTTGTTTTTAGGAATGTGGCATTTTTTACTATGCTGAGTCATCATTTTCAAATGATGATTCTGAGCGACTGGATGATCATTTTGAGAAACGGTTGGAGGTTTTTGTGCCTAACACATCGAATATAAATATCCTCTCTCAATTTTCCTACAATTGTCACAGATTTGGAGAATCGAATCCATCTTCGAGCCCTAATTTGCAGATCTCATATTTTCCTGTTTTGACACATGTTTGTAAAATGCAGATATGGGGCAAATGAAAATGGATCTCAGGGAACTGAGAGAGGTTATTTCTCAGAAAAAATAGAGGCACAAAATACTCTTTCATTTTATGCACAAATGTCACGATTCGAGAGATAAAGATCCATAACCGCAACCTCATTTCTCAGCAGTTTGGCCCATCTTCTATGGCTGTTAGTTTCAAGAATTGATTGTAACTGTTGTTTGGGAGGATTTTCGACCTCAAGAACTATATGAGGCATATTTGTAACATAGGATAAGGAGGGGGAAAAAAAACACAGGAGTAGTACTCCTGAGCTATAGCATTCATTTTCAGTTTAATACAAGATTGTAGAAGCATGTTTTATCCATAGCAGAGATTATTGTGATGTTGCTTGTAGAGTTTGTCCATTTTCTTAGTTTCAATATCACTCCATCTATCTTTTCTTCTTGATTTGTAATTGTTTTGTAATAGAATTCATCCTCTGTTATATGCTCTGTTGCAGAATGGCTATAGGTTTTTTCTTGCATAGATCAAGGTCCAGAATTCGTCCTTTGCTAGATGCTTTGTCCCAACCATCTCTTTTCACTAATTTGTGCTTGGAATTCACTCATCGCTAAGTGCTCCTTGTGTATTGATATGTTTTCTCTTTATTTTGCTGCCATACGTTTATAAATCCTTATTTTTGTAATCAAATTATATCTCACCTCTACTCCATGGATTTCCATTGCCGAAACACTCTTGCTATTTGCTTGATCATCTGACTCCATGCCCAATGGACTACCTTCCAGTCCAACCCATCAACCCTAAAAACCTCAAAACTTTCTATTACCCACGGATCTGCCCGTTGTTAAGCTTATTGGATATCATATCGTGACATATATTTGAGAGATCCCTCTTGGGTTGGAAGGGGCAACTTCTAATCAAAAGTGGTTCGTGGTTACCTCAGAATTTACCTGCATGCAACCCAAATCAAGTTCTGAGTGATAACTTATTTTTTCATTTAAAATGTGCTAAGGCTTGGCTCTATTACAGCCTAGAACTAACTCTTGTGACAACAGGCCATACTGGGAGATTTTGCAAGGGTGGGCCCCCTAGTGCATGGACGATCGAAGGATTCCTGCACTTAGGTGCATGGCTGTAATTAAGACATATACTCATGATGGTGCTTGAATGAGGAAAATAGGCGCGCATCGGATGCGCGCCTATTCGAAGTACAAATGTGCACTCATGTGCGGCTGTTTCTTCGACAGCTGCGCACTTGTGCACATCTGTGGAGTGAACAGGTGTGCATGAATGCGTGTCTATGTGTGTGACAGGTGCGCATGGGTGTGAATCTATTTCTTTGATAGGTGCACATTGATGCGCAACTGTGCGAAGAAGAGGCATGCATATGTGCACGCCTGTGGGGGTGACAACCATGCATATGTGAGCACATATGGGGGTGACATCCGTGCACATGAGGCAAAGCTGGGGGGGTAAAAAAATTGTCTTTTTTGAGATTTGGCGTTTTTGTGGTTTGTGATGTCTGATCAAGTACTGTGTATGTGGATGCAGATGACCAGTTCAGGATGCCAGTCCACTAGAGGGAGAGGGAATGGGCATGCCTCAAGGAGGCAGTGAGGGATGAGGAGCCGGGTGTGAGGGGACCTTTGGCAGCCTGCGAGTTGCTAAATTTCTTCGAGTGCTCACTACTGCAGGCACATGAGTCATTGAGTACCTGTTGCAGTTTGTGATATCTATGTGGAGCATTGATCTGCAGTGTTTCATTATGCAGGGGGAGCAACTCACATTCTCTGCGACAGAGGATGTGTATTTCTTGACTGAGCTCCCTTTTTGGGGAAGCGCCCTACCTGTTGATCCCCTATTTCCAAGGGATGGACAGTTGGCTGACCTGGCATGGACATATTGTTTCGGGGAGGACTTTATGTCAAGCTCGGTGGTGCAGATTTGGGTGATGGATTCCCTTGTGAATCATTGCATTGCAGCCATGATTGTGAGGGTCTATGGATCTTTAGCTACTCAGCGGATCAATGGTGGTTAGATGAGGATTATGCAGAGGGCCCTGGGTGAAGAGAATTTTGCCTGGGGCTTAATGCTACACACCAAGATGATGGGGCAACTCAACAGGTGTCGGGCTACTGACTCAGGGGATTTTTCCTTTGGGTCGATCTTGTGGCCTCATTCTTAGAGAGGGTGCCTATGTTTCACCCGATATTTTTGTTAGATGCGCCCGGTGCGCGGGAGCCACAATTGATGCAATGGGCATAGATCTTGGTACGACATGGGGGTGGGGAGAGTGGCCATTAATTTATGGTTGAACTAGCATGTGTGTGGCGTCAGATGCCATAGATCATCTTGTGATACCTGTATGGTGGGATGGACTATCGTTAGGATCCCAACATGGTCTTAACTCCTGGAAAGGTTTGGGACCACAGAGGTATGTTGATGTATTTGATGTTTTGTGTTTTGGATAGTATAGTATATGTTTTATGTATGGATGGATGTTGATGTTATCATTTGTTTGTTGTGTGTGCATATGTGGGGCCACATGGATGAGAGGTAGAGTTGGTCAGAGGGTCGGCTCATCAGGGGCCTGAGAGACCATCACAGGGAGAGCCACGAGCATGAGAGAGACATCGAAGGGACAAGCCTAGTGTGAGGCCAGCTGTTGATGAAAGAGCTGGGAGGAGACGTTGATATGATGACTCTGGTGTAGGGTCATCACATTCTCCTCCTGCAGAGGCCAGTGGATTGTTAGAGGAATTTCACCGTCGATTGGAGGCGGTGCTATAGGGAGTGCTCGAGGGCATGTGGACTCAGATCCTAGACTAGGGAGTCTTGGAGCAGTGTGTGGGCCTTCCGACGGAGTTGCGAACCCTGATCCGCAGAGAAGCAGTAGCGGGGGCGGTGATGACTGGGCAGTTTCCCCCAAGACCTTGAGGACGCCCAACTGGCGAGGCACATCCTCTAGAGAGAGGACCAGGTGGTGGAGCTCTAGAGGCACCATGTGCCTTTGATTTATATATATTTTTGTATTTATATAGGTCTGCGAGCCCATTTTGTATAGGGTGGTGTGACACCTATTTTGTATCTATAGGGATGAGGGGGTTCACCTACCTATGGGCGATGTACATGTTGTACTATTTTTTGTAAACATTTGATGGCACATTGATCGATATATATATATATGGATATACATGTTTGGGATCATTGTGATGTTCACATGTGATGATGTGTTGTGGTGCTTTTTATGATGTCTAATCTATATGCTATGACACACTTTGATAATGATTTATGTATTTGAAATGGTGTTTTGATGTGATAAATGCCAATCTAACACTAGGTTATCCATATTATCTTCTATTTGATTAAATTGTCATGGAATATGTGTAAATGTAATTGAAGAAAAATGTCGAGATAAGAGTCTAACTTGCAGGTATTTGCAGAAGAGGCAAGGATCGTAGACACGGTACACATTATTGAGCTACAAGACGACAAGATGGGAATCTAATAAGACGCTAAGGTGGCGAATATGGCAATGACTGGATTCTGTAAGGAGGCCAATGACGACTATGTATTCTTCTTCGTTGTTGGTTGTCAAGCCCAAACATATGCCGCTAGACTAGAGCAGTTCATGTGAGGGGGTATAGAGGGCCCAAGTGGCCGAAGAAAGATTTTGTGTCCAACGGCTAGCTCCGTTAGTGTAACCAATGTGGTAGGCCGATGGAGGGGTCATCTGTCAATAAGAAAAATGGTAGATCAAACATCAGGCATGGGGGGAAAAAGAAGATTAAAAACTCTACAAAACGTGTACAAAAAAGAAAAAGCCTAGTGTATAATGACTACGCTTAGGCATAGAATTTATTTAAGTACAACCCGTTGAAGGGTTCTTTGAGAGGGTAGCTTTCTGGAGAGGCTAGAATGTATGGACCTTTAGTGAGACAGTGTTGGACGATGTAGGGTTCATGCCATAATGACTCAAATTTTTTGTGTTTGAATTTGTTGTGAGCGATATCGTAGGCAAGGACAAGGTCTCCCTCGTTAAATGAGTGAAGGTTGACATGGCGGTCAAAGGTGGCCTTCGACCATTTTTTAGCTACCTCATTTTTCTGTAATGAAGACCGACGGTCTTCATCCAGTGACTCTAAGTTCAACAAGCGTTGCTCCATTGGAGTAGTGTCAGGTAATAGCTCGATAGTGATGCACAATGTGGGATTTTCACACTCGATGGGGAGAGTGGCTTCGACCCCATGGGAATGATGAAATGATGTAAAGCTAGTGGCAGTTTTAACCGCCGTGCAATAATACCATAGTGTTGAAAACAACATATGATGCCAATTGGTCTTATGTTTGTTAACAATGCATTGTAACATGGTTTTGAGGACCTTGTTGACCACCTCTACCTGTCTATTGGATTGAGGGTAGTATGGGGAGGCGAACTCATGGGAGAAGCCTAGATTTGAGGAGAGTTTGACGAAGAGGTCATTCTCAAAGTGTTAGACGTGATCAGAGACTAGCTGTAGTGGGACCCCGAAGCAGGAAATGACGTGGTTAAAGAAAAAACACGTTGCAGTGTCAGCGATGTTGTTGAAGGTGGGCATGGCTTCGATCCATTTGGTGAAGTAATCGCCTGCCACGACGATGTACTTGTGTCATTTGCTAGATGGAGGGTTACAAGTCATGAAGTCTATGCCCCATTTGCAAAAGGGGCCAACAGTGATGACGGGGTGTAGAAGAGCAGGTGGCACTCGCACTTTGTTGGCGTAAAGCTGGAATTTGTCACATCGCTTTACAGCGTGGATGCAGTCATGGAACAATGTGGGCCAGAAGTACCCTACTCAAATGATTTTCTGGTCGGTGGACATCCCTAAGAGGTGGCTACCACAGGCACTGCTATGGCAGTCATTCAAGACTCTATCAACTTCGGCAATGGTCAAACATCAACGGAGTATGGTGTCAACCCCACGTCGATATAAGATGTCGTAGATAAGGAGATATCGAGGGGCCTAATGACAAATGCACTGACGATCATCTCGGGAGAGGTGAAACCCAAACTTTTGTGTCCGAAGGTAGACGAGAAGGTCGCCATACCAGGGGTCATCTGAGGGGATGTAGAAGAGGTGTTCGTCGGGGAAGTCTGTATTGATTGGTGAACTAGCAACATCTGAGGGAAATGTCATGATGAGTTCAACGAGGACGAGTGATTTTTTTCTTTTAGGAGTGGAAAACTCTAGGTTGTACTCCTAAAGGATGATGATCCATCAGGAAAAGTTTCCATTAATTTGTCGCTGACTTAGCAGGTATTGCATGGGGTTGGAATCTGCGACGACTTTGGTAGTGCGAAGCAAGATATAATGACACAGTTTCTAGACTGCGAGGACAACTGCAAGGGTGAGTTTCTCTTCATGATTGTACTTCAGGGGTGGCCCTGAAAGGTTTTTACTAATATAGTAAATAACATGCTCACGGACATCATCCCCTAGTTGTACGAGAACTCCTGCTGCTGAGACGACTAAGGCCGATAAGTAGACGATGTAGTCATGATCATAGTCAGGTGGACTAATTAAAGGTGCATTGGAGAGTTTCACTTTTAGATCATCAAAAGCGGTTTGAGCATGTTCATCCCATCGAAATGGGATATCGTGACGCAACAAGTGAAGGAAACCGTGTGCACGAGTGGTGTAATCAGGGACAAAGTGGTGTAAAAAGTTAGCTTTGCCTTGTAGGCTCTGTAGTTGGCGTAAATTCCGAGGTGGTGGAATTTTTGTGATGGCTTGGACCTTGATGGGGTCTACAGTGATGTCGTGTTGGGAAATGATGAACCCAAGGAGGCATCCAACGGTGACACAGAATACACACTTGAGGGGGTTCAAGTGGATATTGTACTGACGACACCTTTGAAAGATGACTCGTAAGTCATCTAGATGTTGAGTCTATTTCTTGGATCGAGCGGTGAGGTCGTCCAAGTATGCGAGGATGATACGAGGTAGATCATGAAAAATGTATGTCATGGCCCATTGGAATGTCCCACCTGCATTCTTGAGGCCAAAAGGCATGACACGATATGCCAAAGTACCCCATGGGGTAATGAATGTGGTTTTGTATTGGTCTGCTAGATGAATCTGAATTTGATTGTAGCTAGAGAAACCATCCATGAAGGACAGGGACTCATGGCTGGCACAATCATCGATAATTTGGTTGATGAAAGGTGTTGGGAAGTTGTCTTTGGGACAGGCGTGATTGGGATCATGAAAGTTAGTGAAAACGCGAATAGTGCTCTGTTTTTTGTTAACGGGGATGAGGTTGGAGACCCATGACGTGTGTACGATGGGGTATATGAACCCGATGACACATAGTTTGTCAATTTCATCTTTGATGGTCGCTGCTTTGGATGGGTACAGTGGGCGTTTCTTTTGACATACAGGGGTAACATCAGGCCATGTGTCAATACAATGTTCGACAATAGAGGGATCAAGGTCGGGCATCTCCGTGTATGACCAGGAAAAAATGTCCCAGTATTCCTGGAAGAGAGATTTGTAAGATATTAGTTCTTCAGGGGAGCATGCGGCACCGATGGTAATTTCCTCTATGATTCCTGGTTTAATGGAAATATCAATTTTGACAGTGGGGGAAATGTTGGCCATGTTGTCATCTTAAAAAGCATCAGGGGCAGGGATAGGGTTGTTGAACCAGTCTATATGCCCGGATGGGATGAAATCCTTAGTTTCAATTGCGCATATGGAGGTTTAACTAGGAAGGATAAAGGCTTCCTATGCGAGAAAGAGTGCTCTGTGGTGGAGTGCATTCCATAGGAAATCGGGGGTAGTTAATTCCTCAAGGATGTCTTCGTCGCAGTGGAATATGCGAGAATATAGGGGATCCGGGGAAGTAACATTGGTGAATTTCACTATGTGATTGTCTTCAGGTGGCGAAGATGTATGGGGGGTGGTGCAAGTAGGTTGTGACGGTTTTCTTGACATGAACCAAATGTCAAGATATTGTGGGTTAAAAATTGTGGTCGGGCATAAGATTTCTGTGGGAAAATGAACCGAAGAATTGGGAGGATTTCGGGGCAAATCCTCATATAGGCTATCCATGAACCATGGAGGAGTGGGAAGTGCCTTCGGCTCAGGGGAGATAATATGAATAATATCTGTAGATGGAGTAGGGGTAATCACTAGTGTCACTGGAAGTGGGGTGGGTGTAGGATTTTGAATCAGGGCCATTTTTCGATGCCTATATTCAATTATCGTAGGAAACTGGTACGTGAAATGATCAGGGGATTCACAAAGAGAGAAATGATATCTCATTTGTTCATTGACTGAGGTCATGACATAATGGATGTCAGTGACATGGGTACTTGATGATGCAGATGGAGGGGGTTCTTGTTGAAATATTTGGCATACTGTCGTTAGCATTTGTCAAAAATGAGGTAGCACAGGGCAATGGTGGGTGTAGTGTCCATACTCAGAACAGATGGCACATGCGAATTTGGTTCACAACCCTTTGCTACTTGTAGTAGGGGATTTGGTGGTAGTACTAGAAGAGACAGATGATGTGGTTTCTCGGGGTAGTTGGATCAGATTGTGTAACTCGGGGAGAGAGGGACATCGATTTGTGGGGTGTCCTTCTCTCTCGCATAGTGTGCAAGGAGGTTGAACTCATGGGGGAAGTGGAGCAGTGGGCTCTTTCTTCTTCCGTATGCCCCCAGTTGTAGCGGTGGTGCTAGCAAGTGGGGGTGAGGGTGGTATGGTTGGAGTTAGTACTAGAATCTACATCGGGATTCCTTCTGTTTGGGGAGGGAGGGATGGTTGATGGAACATCGCGGGTGGATGTAGATACCATACTAGAATGACCAGCACCATGTTAGGAAGGGTAAGCGTTGCGACTACTTGGAAAGCTTGTACGCCCGATGGGGGGTAGAAGAAGGGGATTTGCGTAATGGCTTGGGGGACTGTCCCCCAAACCGAGATTTGACTCTGGGGGAGAGTGAAATTGGGGACAAGTGGTGTCATAGGGTTCTCAAGGGGTTCCTAAGGTGGGATGTCTGCGACTAGTGGGACGTTAGGGGGTGAAGAAGCCTCGGTGGGAGGAATGGTATCTCCAGTTTCCGTTCCATCGGAAGATATGACACATACTTGTGCTGAGGGATGTATGAGTGGTGGTTCTCCATGGCATGTCCCTATCAAGGATGGGTCTTTGAAAATTCTGGGGCTGATCTTGATAAGTGGGTAAGCGTCAGGATTAGTTTGGACAAGAGGTAGGATGTCATCGATGTTGGAGGAAGGGTTGGGCTCGTAATGTGAAACTTAGTCAATGCTGAAGATATCACCATTGTGGGGGAACATCATCGTTTGAAACATAGAAGAGGCCACAATCTTCATAGTGTACATGTAGCTATGTCCAAACAAGATGGTGTAATCGAACGGGGCACCGATAAATTCAATGTCAATGAGAATGGTTTTTCCCTCGAGTTCAACGAGAACATTTTGAAAGAGCCCTTTAGGAGAGGATGGTCGTCCATCATAATCTCTCAAAGTGATGGTGGATGGTATTAGCTTGGGGGAGCCAAGTTTCTTCCATATGGTTTTGGACATGATGCATGTGGATGCGCCTTCATCAATGATGCATCGATGAACTGTGATGTTCTGAATTTTAACTGGTATTTGGAAAGCTACCAAAGTGGGGAGACGGGGTTCCCCACAATCTAAATCAAAGGTGATGAGTCTAGTATTAGCCGGGTCGATTTCCCCCAAGGTGGAAAACAATGATTTCCATTGAGTGGGACAGGTTTGGAGGACTTCCAAGACTGACATGGCTGTAGGAGATTGTGCCAAATCATCGACCATGATTTAATTGTGTGTCGCCCTAGTCTAAGGGTTGTTGACATTCCGTCGTAATGGGATGTGAGGAATATGAAGGGGTGTTTCAGTGCTCCGGCATGGAATCATCAAAGGTTGTCTGGTTTAAACTGGAACTGCTTCCGAAGTGATGGGAGTATATTCAGGGGGTGCGTTGTATTGATGAATGCGCATTTGTAAAAGAATTTCTTCTTCGCTAGTGAGGAGGATAGTGCGATCTGTTGGATTCCTAGGGTTTTGATACTGTCCCATTTGTGGTGGGGTAGGGTGTATTTCCTGTTGGGTATTCATCACACCTTGATGCAGAACAGGGTTTTGAAACACCACCGGGGTTGGTTGTTGCACATATTGGTGCGGGGCCTGCTAAGGGGTAGGCGATACTGGAGGACATGCCGCATTCATGGAATCTTTCATCCATTTGAAGTCAGTGATTTGGGGGCAATGGTGAGTATAATGACCATGCTCATCGCAAAGGGCACAAGGGAAGTTCATCCGAAGGTTTTTGTTGTTCTTCCCTTGGAATTTTTTGTTATTTCCCCCTTGGGGTTTTTGATTCCCCTGATTCTGGTTTCCCCCAGCAGGTGGGTTCTGTTGGGAGTTGTTTCCCCCTGGTCCTGGGTTATTATTGTTTCATTTTTTCCCTTTATTTTTTGCATTGTTCGATGGATGGGTCGGATTTTCTGTATTCATTTATCCTTTTCCTTTTGCACATCGAACTGCTTCCTTGGTTCAGTGTTCTTCTTTACCCATTGGTTCTGCGCTAGTTCCTTTTGAACTACGCCATTTCTTGTTTTCGTTCCTCCGTGAGTGATTATATTGATGTTTTGTCTGTCATCCCTTGCTTCGACCGAAATCCACTGAACATTCTGATTGTTCTAGTTCCTCTTTTCCTGAATCTTTACTAGTAATGTCAGACATTCCTCTATATCGTGGTCCGATGCGCAACAATACATACAAGTCACTGGTGGTAGTGGACATTCCCATGCATAATGTCCCAGTTGTTGACAATTGTGACATGTGACTAGTCCTCTACCTCGTTCGAAACCTCCTCTAGTTCGTCCTCCTCCTCTGTAGCCTTCTCGATCACCTCTTGGTGCGTTATACTATGGCCCCTAATGATACTGTGCAATATTGTACTGGAGATGTGCTGGGTTGAACTGCGGCTACACATTATTGTATGGTTGTTGCGCAATATTATACTGCTACTGCATAATGTTGTATGAAGTTGGAACCTGGTTAAACTGTGGTGTTACTTTCCCAGTCAACATTACATTTTGGCCTATACTCTATATGCATATGATGTTCTTTCTCACATCAGCTCCATAGTTCTGCAATCTTTATTGTCATGGCCTACTGACTTACAAAAGGTGAAATATGAACTTTTTGGGACTGTCTGGTATTTCTGCATCATCATGTAGTGATAGGGGTCGTGACCTGGTTTCTTGCATATTTTGCACCATAGTCCTCCCGGTGGTAACGGATTTGGCATTCCTGCTACCATATACTGTGCAAATGTTGGGCATTCGTTCATGTGGTGTCCTTTCGTCCTGCATGTGGTACACCAAATGACTTCTCGTTTGTCCTTGTTCTTATTCTGGTTCAGCTGAAATGTTAGATTCTTCAAATCCTCCTTCAATTCTTCAATAGTTGGGTCTGTCTATTGGTGCTGGTTCTCTTCTAGTTGCAAGGCTTCCTGCAGAGCCTCTGCCTGCGTCTGAAATTTTTGTTGTCGTAAAGGATATTTTAAGTGTGGGAGTACTGAGTTGACAAATAGGTGCCAATATTGCATATCGGTCATAAGGTATTTTAACTTTCCCTTCAGTCACTTGAATCTATAATCGATCTCCCATATAGACTCTCCTGGTTTCTATCTTATTTCGATCATCTCGTTCATGTACTGATCCTCTGAGCTCGGCTTCTGGAACTCATTTATTAATAACTTCTTAATGTCAGCCAATGTCCTTGTCGTTCCAGGGGCACTGTTTGTGTCTAGACTCATATACTAGTCTAGTGCATGGTCTCTTAGTGTAATCTCTAGCTGTGTGAGTTTGGTATCTTCACCAGTGATCTGTTTTTCTTCCCATATCTTTTCACAAATGAACAAATGATTCTCAGGGTCTTCTGCTGCTTCTCCTCGAAATTCTGGTAATCTGATGGTGGGATCGTGTCCTGCCATTCTGAATATTGAACTACTACCTCCTCTGTATGGTGTAGATGCTTGACTAGTGCTGCCTGAACTGGCTCCTCCAGTTGTTGCTCCTTGTGTAGATGTACTTCCTGCTGTCGGACTTTCTATGAACTTTGGTTGTCTAAATGGTGGTGTTCTTTTTGGTGTATTAGTCGCACATGGGTTTATGGGTTCCACACTGACATTAATATGGATAGGATGGTTGCCTTCTCCTCCCGTTCTTGGACCTCTTGTCTTCCTCTCGTATGTTGCATGCATGATTTCCTCAATTTGCTCCACATCCTGGAGATCCTCTACTTATTCCTCATCGCTCTCCAAGCCTTCCCTCACTGATACGACTCTCTTCTTGGTATTCACCTTTTATTGGTAGGGTACTCCGCTACGCGTCTTTCCCGTTGATGCCAAGATCCGCTAGATCTGGTCATCATCCATCATAATCGGGTCCAAGGGTTCCTCCTCCTTCTTGCCTTTATCCTTGCCTCCTTCCATTTCTCCTCTCTATGTTAGTGCTTCACCCCTTCCCCCATGCATGCAGGAAAGTTTAGTTGTTTGATTCCATTGTCATTACACCTTTGTTATATAGAAGTATCTCAATAGAAGTATAAAGTGATTGAATGTACTTTCCTCGGGGTCTGCATAGAAATTCGTGCTTCGCTACGCTATATGACTTCGCTGTGTTAACTGCAAACTCCGTTATGAAGTCTTCCACAATACTGTCAAGCCAAAAGTCTACTGCACGGGTGAATTTGTTGTTCACCTGCTATGACTGCTCAATCTGTACTGGAGTCCAATATAGCTGTCGAATCTGGTTTGTATCGGGGTTGTCCTTCAACCTTAGTATCCACTCCTGCAGTAGATGTGAAAAATTATAGAAAAAGACTTTGTGTAAATCAGTAAACACGTATTTATCCATATATTTGTGAGGTGTTATTCTATGGTTTCTATTGTCTTTCTGTGCAAACTCTAGCTCTTTGGTTCTCAACCAACTTTCAATTTTTTCTTTTGTAGGGTTCTACGGTCTCAACATTCCCTTCTAATGGCTCATTGCTCTCTTCTTTTATTTTCTCTTTTTCCGCTCAATATATCTCCTCTACTCAGTCCTCTCTCATTCCTACCAATGACAACAGAACCATTTGTTGGTTACTCTTCCTTCTTTACCGTCTGAGTTATTGACCCAAGGTTCATGTCTTTCGGGTTTCCAACAAAGCCTCTAAAACTATTGGCCCTCTTGGTAAACCAGAAGGCAACACAACACATGGATGCACTGCGTAGTCTCACCCGAGATAGCTTTAATGGGTGGCTATAAGACTCAGGTGTTTACAACCCGGAATTGAGTATGAGGTATGAGATCGGTATTCAGAGCCATCTACTATAGTTTGTGATTGCAATCTACTATATTCGCGACTATGCATTACCTTCAACAGTTTATTCCCTTAACATCACAACTATATTTCATAGCAATGTAATAACTCGTTCATTCATTAAGCACAACAATTAAATGCTGAAAGAAGATAAAGATATGCATGCATTCATCACATTACACAGATATTATTGTGGTTCACCCCCTCCTGGGATACGTCAACAAAGATTTGGCTCTTGACTCTTTTATTATGGTAGTTCTACATCTACAACGCCGCACACTTAAAATTCTCCTTAGATGGGTAAGATATATATGAGGTAGACTAGATCGCACTAGACTCCTCACCCTACGATCTAATCCTCATATATTCCTTCTCTCCTCCCCTCTAGCTCAACAACTTACAAAATAGTACATAACAACATTACATTTCGCATCAACTCATACATATCTAAGATGGAACAATAATGCAAAAGCCTAATCTTACCGAACTCTAATGCCAAAAACAACCAATTCCCTATGATACCTATGTATCTATATTTATACATTTTGGGCTCTTCAGTTGTTTACAATACATTATCAAAACCCTAACCCTACTGACATTAGGTCTTCCTCTCATGCGCACGTGTTGTTCTTCCTTCCAGCTGTCGCTTTCCTTGTGCACAATTTCTTGCATGCGCATGTGCTTTGTTTCCTTCCAGTTGTTACTTCAGTTTCTACACGCTTTCTTTCCCCATGATCATCCTTCTGTCCTATTCGGCCTGCTGCCAACAACTAGTGAAGAAATGAGAGGACTCCCCATTGATTAGAACCACAAATGAGGAGCTAGCCACATAGCTCATAATCCAATTTATAGAGTTTACACTGAACCCAGTTTGTACAAGTATCAGACGTAAGAAATCCCAATTAACACAGTCATAAGCTTTTCTTAGATCTAGTTTGAGAATCATGCCTTTTTTCTTTCTAGCTTTGATACTGTGTATACATTCTTGCATCGTTCTAATGGCGTCCAATATTTGCCTGCCCTTCAAGAACCCAAGTTGTTCACTCGAAATCTCCCTCGAGAGTATGAGTTTTATTCTATTTGCAATCACCTTGGATATCAGATTGTAGCATAGATTGCAAAGCACAATAGGTCTGTAATCCCCAAAGGTCTGAGGATTATTCTCCTTTGGTATCAATGCCATGAAAGTGGTATTCAAGGAGCTTTTAATCCTCCCTCTAATTCTTGTGTCTTTAGCTAATTCCAACAGATCATCCCCCACAACATCAAAATAAATTGTATAAAACTCAATCATCCAACTGTCCGATCCTGGACTTTTATCAGTTGCAAAGAGTTTTAAAATATCCCAAATTTCATGTTTGGTGACCAGTCTATCAATGAGAATAGAGTCCTCCGCAGAAATAAAGCATGGAAATAGTCTGACAAGATTCAATTGTTCCATAGGGGAAATGTGGGGATCCGCAGTGAACAACTTTTTAAAATATTTGTTTGCCTCGAACTTTAGAGCCTCTTGTCCTCTATGTTCCTGCCCAATTTCATCACAAATATCCCATATATGTTTTTGATTTCTCTTTGTGCTTGCATATTTATGGAAGTATTTAGTATTCTGGTCCCCACATTTTAACCAGATTGCATGACTCTTTTGTTGCCAATGTTCTTCTTCGATGAGAAGGAGGTGATTACGTTCAGTCTCTAGGGACTTCAGTCTACAATCATTGTTTGGGTACAAACCAGACCTTGGTAAATTTAATAATGCCACCCTGATTTCCTCCTCAAGAGTGGTTAGTCTTTTTTTTATTTTCACACTGTCTAAGTCTAGCCCATGATTTAATCCGAGCCTTTAAAACTTTTAACTTCCATACGAACCTGATATGGACATCTGGTTCCAACAGAAAGTCAGGATCCCGCCAAACCTCATTAATAATAAGCGTGAAATCTGACTCATTCAACCACGAAGGATTTAACTTGAAGGGATAGGCCAACGAAAACTGTTGAAAGTCAAACTAGGCTACCACTGGTGCATGATTTGAGACAAAAGGGAGGTCCACCCATGTTCGAAACCTTCCCACATCATTTAGTAGGCTTTCCAAGACAAGAACTTGATCCAAGCACTTTGAGATACTATCCAAACCACTTCTGTCGTTCCTCTAAGTAGGAACAATCTCGTCCAGTAACAAGTCAATCAAATGATTATCCAAAAACAAACACTTGAAATAATCAACAAGTTTATCCAGTTGTGAAAATGCACCCCAGACCTCATCAACTCTTGTTGTAAAGTTTAATTCCCCTACAAGAATCATATTTTTAGAGTCTAGCAGGCCCCCCAATACCACCTGATCCCAAAATATCTTTCTCTCGACACAGGGCCCATAAACATTTAAAAAACAAATATCATGTTTGTTTTCTAGTGAGATTCCTTTGAGAATGATACCCCCATTGCATAGTGAAGGAGTTAGTACAAACTTATTTGGGTCCCACATCATCAGGAACCCACCCGAATTTCCCACAGAGCTAACCATGCAAGAACACCAATTTGGAACAAACTTTAGCATAAAGAGACATGCCTTCTCCTCATATACTAGTGTCTCTTGTAAAAATATCACATCCAATTTGAATTTTCTAAGAACTCTGTGCATGGAGGCTTGTTTTAGCGTCCCCCCCACCCCTCGTATGTTTAGGGATAAAAGGATCATGATCTAGCTTGTGCAAGGGCTTTCATGCCTCTAAGCGCCCTAGAGTTTGTAGAAGAAGGAGAGTTTACAACAGGTGCAGTCACTGTGAGAATAGCCCTCTTTTGGGCACTTCTCGTCTTAATCGGGGCTGTCTCAAATCCCAATCCTTTAGACCAAGAATAACTTGTTCCATCCCCCCCATAACAAAGTTCAAAATGGTTCACCAAATCGGTAGAGCCTAGAAGAATTAAAATACTTTTTCCTTGAAAATTTGTGAGCGACACCATGGAGTCAACGTCATGAAGTAGTGGGACTAATGAATCCAAAGTCTCCCCAAGTGAGCAGTCACCAGGTTCAGTCTCCTGATAGCCTGAGATTAAAAAAGGCTCAGTCCCCCCCACTTCTTCCCCCACGTGAGAGGTCTCGGGAAAATTTTGGAGTTCAGGTAAGGAAACCCCCAAATCATAAGAAGGACTGATAGAGGCCGGGGTACACACCCTTGGTTCTAACCGAGTGGAGTGGGCCCTTACCGAGCCATGTAAAGACTTGTCTTCCACCGGATTAATAGTAAAGTCACCAATAGGCGCAGAAACCAACTTAGGGGTAAGGGGGTTCTCAAAAGATGTGGAAACAATTAGATAAACTAGAACATGGTCACAAGGAGTAATTATAGACTCGGCCCTCAACTGTGATGACGCATCCAATGCAATATTTTCCCAAGAGGTGAGCAAATTAAAAAAACTAGGACAATGAACTTTTAGTTTACCTGTGAGAGTGTTTGAGCCTGAGCCGGTCAGAGAGTTCGAGGAAACATGACAAGGTACTTCTCGAGCAGTCGAGGTGAACCTTGGAGAATCACATCTTGGCATTTTCCTGAGATGGGAGTTCTTCGACTCTTCCTCATCACATACCCCTGACAATAATTTCTCAGGTGTCCAGTCCTTCGACAGAGGGTACAACAGAACGATAGTCCTAAATAATCAAGTCTTTGTGTAAAGAACTGATCATGCCATTGTATGTCCATCATTTCTAGAAGGCTGGAGTGAATATCAACCTCCACCAAAATCCTACCAAGCTTGTGATCCAGTGCACACAAAGAAGTCTCATCAACACAAATAAAATGACCTAGAGCATTTCCAATGGTTGTTAGTGCTTTTTTATTCAACAAATTTAACGGTAGACCAGGTAGTAGTACCCACAAGTGCTTGAGTTGAAAATAGTATTGTGTAGGATCAAAGGAGATCCTCCATCTTTTGAGCATCAAGCTCCCACCATCATAAGGCCAAAGCCTACCAAGGATTTTCACTACGTCGTTCATTGAGTGAAAATTGAAGCCAAACCATCCTCTCAGGAGGAAAAATAATTACGGCGTATAGCCCAACAAAGGTGACCAGTTCGACTTCACCCATGTAAGTAATGGAGTGGTACAACGCGAGTGATAGGAGAACCTACCAACAAGAGAAGTTAGGGCCAATTTCACCACTTCCTCCCAACCCAAATCATCTCCCAACACCATTTTCCAATGTGCCCGGTTAGGCAGCCACAATGTTTTAACAAATTGTCACTTAGAAAAAAACTTATGACCAACAGAGATAGTCTCTGCACCACCCAGTCGCTTGAGAGAACTGTTTGTAACAATGCACCTAGGAGAATCATGTACATAATTCTCATTAACTAGCCTCAAACGATTAACTCTGTCCTCACGGGAGAAGGAATAAGGCTCTGATGGATTCTTCGTTACCACATGAGAGGGTTCAAGGGAAGGTAGGTGAACATTTAATGAAGGCATGTCAGTAACATTAAAACGACCTGCTTGTTCCCAGGCTACCTCATCAACCTCACTCATAAGTGTGTTGACGGCTGCTTCCATCATGGAAGTAGCTGGAGCTAGAGAAGAATTGCCACCTGAATTCCACTGAAGGTAGCTCGAGTTTAAATGCCAGGAAAAACCACTATCCAAGAGGGACAGATAAAGCCATATTTAAGTGTAAGTAGGCCACCAAACTGACAAGACAAGCAGTTATAAACTCATGTCAAATCCAAGAAAAAATAAACTTAATCCTAAGCCCTGTGGAGTGCACTATGTGTGGTGCTCCAAAGGAACTAGTAGCACCAGGTCCCACAAAATTAATACCAAGGAAGCTTTAACCGCCATTAAAAGAGTTAGAAACTCTGAAGGAAATGACAAAACTACCCTAACTAAGTATAGAGGATCCCCCGAAATACCAATTGGAGTGGCAACAACGCCATTTGAGAACACCACAAAACCTAGCTAAGTAAGGAGGATACCTCAGAGACCCTGTCGGGATGACCTCCATGCCATTAGAGGCCACCAAAACAGTTGCAGGTTTTCAAAAATTCTTTCTCACCTCCCCAATTAACACTAGAGATTTTGTGCTCTATATTTCTTACATAAGTAGAAATATCTAATTTATAAATATCATATATATATATATATATATATATATGAATTTTGAATCTTATCATATTTATGTAAGAATTTTAAATTTTATTAAACATATTTTATGTAAAATCATTAAAATAACAATTTCCCTTCCACACAACAATTTGACTACTAAAGTCTACAGAGGTGTACATACCGTACCCCCCTCTGAATTTGAACCTATGACCTCCTAGGAGGGAACACATGTTCTTAACCATTAGGCCCACTCAAGTGTATGAAGGAAAATTACAAAAAAAACTATTTACACTACTTTCATTCTACGATTTCATGCTCTCATATTATGGATTGATGTAGCCATGTGCTTTTTATAAGACTAGGTTAAACTTTTTGCTACTCATTATTAATGGTATTTCAAAATGACCTTATAATTTCTAACCTCAATACCTATATTCCCAACATTTCTAAACGACCTTATAGTTTCACCTCAATACTTATATTCCCAATATTTATAATGATTGTGGAAGGTTTATTCTCATAAAGTTCCATGGGTGGTAATTAACAATATACCGAGGTTGCAATCTTTTTAAATAGAATAATATTTATTAAATTTACAATGGTATTGAATAAAGTAATTTTAAACATTTTATATAGACACTTTTAAGTTATAAGCTATGAAGAAATAAAACATGCAAGATGAAGGCAATAGCTTTGGTGGAAAAGGCCTCAAGCCATATTCTTGACTTTGTATTCATTTTAATGATACAAATATATAATACAAGAATGAAACCACATCAATTTCTCTCACATTGACACCTCATCGGGAGAAAAGGTAGGAGGAGGAAAAATAAGAATCTAGAAACACACTTTGGATAAAAATTATATCCTAGAATGTGAAATACAAATATGATATACTAGGACTTCATGATTGTATAAGAGTCAAAGGCTAACAT
>ML777642.1:189827-204354 GCA_009831015.1 Picea engelmannii
ATATATATATATATTTTTATTTCCAAATATACCATGTTATAAAGTGAAAAGAAGTATTCATTTATAATGATATATGGTATAATATATATTATATTATATTATAATCGACAAGTTGTAAGTGGTGATTTTTTGAAAAGGTTCAAGGGTGGGAATTCTAACTAGGAGTTGCAGGTATCATGGAGGGTGATCAGTTTTTTCAAGGTTACTCTCCTGATTAGTTTCAGGTAAAGGCTTCCATCAGAGGGTTGATGGATCTCTTTAGGCTTCGCGGGTTTTCCCTGGTTCAATAGTTTTTTTTTTGCAGTAATGGAGGGGGATTCTTTTTTTGGTGAGTGTTTTAGATTCTTAACTTGTTCTTTGCTCCCAAGTTATTTTTAGTAGGCTGAATTCCCACTCATCCTTCCACTAACCATCACCTCGGCACGAATGGCGTAGAAGATCTTTATTGTTGCATTGGTTTCTTGGTTGACAAGCCCTGAAGTGACGGGTGCACAGTCTTATCATTCTTTATTTCTGAATGTCCCTCTTTAAGTTTTACTTAATCGATGAGACAATTCATCTGACGGTTAACGATCTCCTCTTGAGGTGGCAGACAATTAAGGTTGTCTGGGAACTTTGGTATGGATCGTGAGGTCAACACACTCTTAGGTGTGGCTGACGAGGAGCCTTGGGAGCAGGTGAGCTTCCTTTCATTGGTGGACGAGCTATGCAGGCCTAAAGGCAGCAAGTGCTCACTTAATGAGAACTTTAATGAGCCTCTAACACACTTGGTGGAGTTACCACTACCCTCAACCTCCGGTTCTAAGCATTTGCACTAGCCTAGCAGAACGTCGGGTTTTTCACTCAGCAGGGAAGCTTCCGTTCTTCCTGGTGCAGTCTCTGAGGTTTATCCAGTTGAATGTGTTGATAAGGCAAAGGGAAACCAGGGTAATGGGTATAAAGTTGTAGGTTTGAAGACTAACACAGACGCTCAGGCATCAGAGTTTCAGGGGGGTTCGCACAGAAGGAAAGTGGGGATTTCTAAAGCGTCTTGCACAGGTGTGGAAGCCTAAGAAAACAAAACACAAAATGGTTCTGGGTATGGATGTGGGCCTCAAAGAGTTGTGTACTCTTGCTCTATGTGCTCTAGTGGGAAGGTCGGCATACCGAGCTTTATGCAATACGACCATTGCAGAGTGGATGTGAGTTACCTGGGAACCTCTGTTGGGTTATTCTCTGGTATTATTGACCCTACTGAGAGGGTGGTTCGGCTTTGTGTTTAAAAGTCTAGAAGATTCAACTCGAATTTTAGACAGGTTTTGGGATTTTGAGGGTGGTAGTCTGATGTTGAAGAGGTGGCGAATTAGGTTTGACTCGTTGACATAATATTTTAGCTTCTGCCACCTTTGGGTCCTGCTCCTAGGCCTACCGCTCCAGCTGTGGAACGTCAAAGCCTTGGAGGCGATTGGCAATGTATTAGGACATTTTATCAAGGTTGACGAGGTAACATTATAGTCTCCGGACAAGAGGATGGAAAAAGTACTTACGGAAGTGGACATCCATGCAGGACTTTTGGAAACACTGGAGATTGAGTGGAGGGGTCTCCTACTTGTTCATAGATTAGACTATTTGGGTATCCCATTTTGTTGTACTCTCTGTAGGTGAACTGGCCATCTTCAGAAGGACTGTCATCAAGTTTATGGGGCTACAGTCGAGGAGGAATCCTCGGAGGACATTCCAACCGACTGTTACTCCCCTGGGATGGACGCGCAGGAGCAGGGAGCTTTTTCGGGTGCAAGGGATATGGATAGTCCAGAATCTCTGAATAACACCTTCATAGGTAAGTTAAAACACTATTGTCCATCTCTGTATTTCACCTTATTTGCATGGGAAAGAGACCACCTAGATAGTTTTTTTCCTTTCGGATTCGTTACACCCGTCAATGACTGTTAAGAGTAAGGTTACTGAGACTGTACTAGAGACTTCAGATTCGTTAGATGCATGGATTGAGCCCTTACCTGTCCTTGTATCTACTCAAGAGATGAGTAAAAGTGAACTACCCGAGCCTTTGATGGTGGAAGATTCACTTTTTGTCCTAGGTTATGGAGAACATGTCTCTAGTGATCAATCCTTGGATAGGATGATTATGGCTTTGGTTCCTACCTTTAGAGAGGCTTCTAGTCCTATTCCAATTCCGACTTTCTTGGGGAAGGAAGTTGTGGTTAATGTTGGGTCTAGTGGTGTTTCTAGAGTATTTGCATGTGATGGGGTTTCAAATGGAAAGGACCTTGCATGGTCACGGGGATTGGGGTTTGAATTATCACCTATCAAAACTAGAAGTGCCCGTAAAAAGATGGGGATGAACCTTTCCTTTTCACAAACCAAATTTCTTCCAACACTGATCAGGGGGCGCTTAGAGGCATAAAATCCCTTGCAAGGGATAAATCATGATCCTCTCTCTCTCAATATCATAGGGGTAGGAGGACCCCTAAAATTGGCCTCCATGCGTAGACTTATCACAAAAACTTTACCCAATATTATTTTCCTACAAGAGATGTTGGTGGACGAGGAGAAGAGAAGGAATTTTATGTATGCGCTCATGACTTGTGTTGTTAGTTCTGTGGAGAAGTCAGGTGGCCTCTTGGTGTCTTGGGATCCCATTTTATTTGAATTATTTCTTGTCCTACGCTGTGGCGGTATTTTTTTGTTAGGTTCCAGCTTAGTGGATAAAAGGGAGATTTCTCTTATGAATGTATACGACCCTTGTACAGACCGCAAGCACTTCTACGAAAAAGTGGAAGGCAGGGGACTGTTAGCTCATGGTGATTTGATAATAGCTGGGGACATGAACTTCACGATAAATTCAGAAGAGGTATGGGGTACAACAACATTGGTTGACCCATTGGCGGTCTTTTTCAAGGAATTATTTGAAAAAAATAAGTTAGTTGATGTGGCACCTGTCGAGTTGGTTCCTATGTGGCGTAAGGGTATATCTGGAGAGTATGGAATTGCTAAAAGGCTCAACAAAATCTATGTGGTGGAGGATCTTATTTTGCCAACTATGAGATGCATGACATGGGTGGAATATCCTTTCTTATCAGATCATGCTCCAGTCTTACTTCAATTGGGCATTGGGATGCCGACGGTTGCACACCCTTTTAAGTTTAATCCAGCCTGGTTGTGTGAAGACTCTTTTGTCACTATGGTTCACGAAGTGTGGATTGATTCTCAGCTACAACAAGTTGTGGGGGCGCCAAGGAGATTAGTTGGGAAGCTCTTACATCTAAAAAATCGGGTTAAATTATGGTCCAAAGAAAAATTCTTTCAAGATAAGATAGAATTGGAAAATCTTGAAGTTGAATTAGTTGCTCACTATAACCAGAAGAATCAAGGATTATACCATGCAGATTTTGATCAACGATTGATGTTTTTAGAGTCTGAGCGCAAAAAAATCTTCTGGATGAGGAAGAACGATGGCACCAAAAGAGCAGTGCCATTTGGATAAAAAACGGAGATAAGAATACAAAATTTTTCCATTGTTTTGCAAGCTATAGAAGGAACAAAAAACACATCTAGGAGATAAAGGATGAAGCAGGCCTGGTTCATACAGGCTAGGAGGCCCTAAAGGATGAAGCGACATTTTTCTTTAATTCTTTCTTTCATGATACAGGACAGAATCATATTGGGGAACAAATAGCTACAATAAGGTTGTATCCTAGGCTTGTTATGGAGGAAGAAGTAGTAAATCTTGAAAAGCCATGTACCAGTGAGGAAATTTTAGAGGTACTACAAGGTTTTACAAAGGACAAAATTCCAGGTCCAGATGGGTGGATTGTCGAATTTTGTCTATACTTTTATGAGTTGGTTGGACAAGACTTGCTTGATGTTGTGGAGGAGACTAGGATCCAAGGTGAGGTTATCAAACCAATCAATTCTACTTTCATTGCATTGATTATGAAAGTTAACAGTCACAACTCTTTTAACGGCTTTCATTCAATTGCATTGTGCAATTTGTGTTACAAGATTATTGCAAAAGTAATAACGAGCAGACTCAGGCCTATTCTATCTCGTACCTTGTCCGAGGAACAATTGGGTTTGTTGAAGGGAAGACAAATTTTAGATGCCATAGGCACTGCTCAAGAGTGTCTACATAATATTAAGGCTAAAAAACTACAAGCAATCATCTTGAAGCTTATGCTTCTCCAATGTGGTTTTGGACTTCTTACCACAAATTGGATTATGGGTTGTGTTACCTCAACAGCTTATGCCTCTGATCAATGGTGAGGTCACTAAGTTCTTCCAAAGTGGTAGAGGGTTAAGACAGAGTTGTCCATTGTCGCCTCTCTTGTTTATTCTTGTGATGGAAAGACTTAGTCTTTCTCTTAAAAAAGGACAAGCATAAGGAAAGTTGACGGGTATAAAGGTTTCTAGGATTATTAAGATTCTTCATCTGCTCTTTGTGTATGACGTTCTAATAATGTCCAAAGCTTCAATCCTGGAATGGCAAGAAATCAACAAAATCCTTAATGTTTTTTGTTGTGCGACGGGTTTGATGATTAACGTCCAAAAGTATTCTTTTCTTCACTACGGAGTTCAACATGACACTCTAGATGCTTTAAAAGACTTATTTCACTTCAACTTCATGAATCTTTCATAAGGCTTTAAATACTTGGGTTTATTTTTAAAACCCGATAGCTACAAGTCGAAGGATTGGTAGTGGCTCATCACAAAGTTTGAGAACCAAATAAGTCACTGGTGCAATCGATGGCTTTCATTGGGGGGTAGATATGTGCCGATAAAAGCAGTTTTAGAGAGTCAACCAGTCTATTAGATGGCTTTGGCTCACATCCCGACATCAGTACTAAATCGGATCCGCAAGCTGGGTTTTTCCTTTCTTTGGTCAGGCAGCAAGCAAAATAAGAGTTACCATTTATGTAGATGGAGACCATTACGAAGCCAGACAAATTTGGAGGGTGGGGGTTGAGAAACATTTTCTATTTTTATAGGGCTTTGGAAACTAATACTTTATGGAGAGGCTTGATGAAGAACAGTATTTGGCATCGGGTGATAAAGGATAAGTATTTACCCCGCGGTTCTGTGACGACATGGTTGAGATTGGCTTCCTCCGTTACGTCACACGGATCCCAAACATGTAAAAACATCCTGAATACTTTACCTCTGATCTTGCATTGGCTTGCATGGAAACAGGGTTCAGGAGAATCCATAATTGTTGGGAAGGACAAAATTTTGGGCTTGGGGAAGGATTCCATTTTGTCCATTGAATTGGCTTCCTTTCTTAATAATAAAAATGTTTATTATCTTTATCAAGTGAGCCGAGTCTCCCCACAAGGCTCGATCTGCACTAATTGGTTAGACAACTCAGAATTGGGGTCGGAGGGCAATCTAGTAGCAGAATGGGAAAGGTATTGAAGGAACCTGATTGGATCAGGCATTCAACTCACTGCAAGATCAGATGAATTAAAATGGGCAAGTGGTGATAGCTTAGGCCAACTTACAGTTAAAAATGTGTACAACGCCCTTTCTTCAAAACTTTGGAAAAACAAAATTGGTGGCTGGAGGAAAAAACTATGGAGTTGGGACTGTCCCCAAAAGTTCAAGCTATTCGCCTGGCTAGTGATTGAAGATAAAATTCTTACTTGGAAAAAATTACAAAAAAGAGGATGGCTAGGGCCAGGAATCTGCCACCTTTGCAAAGGTAAGCGGGAATCAGGTAAACATGTCTTTTTTTACTATCCATTTACTATTTCAGTTTGGTAAAGGATCAAAATGGCTCTCAAGTTCTCTACATGATGGAATGGCTCAACAATGAGTGAGTGCTTTGAACACTGGGCTATTTAGAATCTTAACTTCCCAACATTGCCAACCTTTATTTGTTGGTTTATTTGGCTTGAACAAAACTTGGCTATCTTTGAGTCAGGGACTCCCTCCATTTAGAAGATAGCTTTTCTTTCTTTAGGCACAGTGGGCAGTCACATGACAAAGGAAAAATTCTATCCCACTAGATGTTCAGTCTTTGCAATTCCTGAAGATAAAATCATCGGGTGGTTTGATGGGGCAACTTAGAGGAATGGAGACCAAAGTGGCGCAGAAGGAGTCATTAAGATCAACGACCACACAATTTATAAATGGACTCTAAATTGTGGAAGAGGAACAAATACAAGAGCAGAACTTATGAGAGTTTGGGCTTCTCTAACCCTGGCATACATACTTTCTATTACAGATATTCATGTTTTAGGGGATTCAAAAATAGTCATTGACTGGCTTAATAGGAAAGGCACTCTACAGGTTGTTTCTATAGACTGTTGGAAGGACATGATTAATGAGCTCATCAAGTATTCTACAAACATTTCCTTTGCTCATGTATACATAAAAGAGAATCAAGAGGTGGGCAACTTATCAAAACAAACCCTCACAATGTGTCCAGGGAACATAGCATATAATCAGTGGGAAGGCGGCCAAGAGGGCCCAAATCTCTTTTTAAAGATGTACTAGAAGTTTTATGAGGGAACTTATATATGTTGGTTTCTTACTATGATGGGTGGTCCCATATTTTCTGCGTACATCAATGTATGAAAGTCATAACTTTATGAAGCTGCTTTTACAAGATATCTGCAATGTCTTTCAAAATCAGCAGAGAACGCCGCCCGAGTCCCGAGTCAAGTTGGAAAGGACGCGTCATGAGATTGAAGAGGCGAAAAACCTCATCGATAGGTCCCAGCTGCAGCAACGGTGTCTGGATTGCATCTTCTGCAAGCCCAGAATTTCCAGACAGATTAGAGAGTGGAACACGAGATTTGATCAGCTCCTTCAAGAGCTTCGAACTCTCTTTTCGATATTTGCTCATGCTGAGCAAATTGGCTCTTCCTCAACACAACCGTCAGCAAAAGAGACACTTCAACTCCTACCAGAGTGGGGCATTGTAGGAATGGACATTAAATCTGCSGAGACGCAGCTGCAGACGCTGATTAATGCCTCCACAATTTCCGCTGCAGACGCTGATTAATGGACATTAAATCTGCCGAGACGCAGCTGCAGACGCTGGAAACTCCACAATTTCGCATAATTGGTGTGTTTGGAATGGCCTGGGTCGGCAAGACAACTCTGCTCAAATCGGTGTTGGACGACATGTGGAGTTCATTGGATCTGCAGCAAGAATTAGGTGTTCAATTTGGGAATGATAAAGCTAGCAAAGTAGTATTCTCTACACGCAGCAGAGATCTGGCAGTAAGGGAGGCGCAGAAGTCCCTGAAAGTGAAAGTCTTATCCACGGAAGAAGGGCGGGAATTGTTCCACAGAGTAGCTTTCAAAGACGGCGATGTTCCGGAGGAATTAAAGGAGTGTGCCAGAGATTTTGCAGACGAGTGTGAAGGTTCGCCCTTAGCCATAACCGTGGTGGCCGCAGCTATGTCCGACAAAAGAACATTATATGAGTGGAATTCCGAAACTTCAAACTTGCAGAATTGTTTTCTTTACTGTGCTATGTATCCAGAGGATGAGACAATTGTTGTGGATTTTATGGTGCTCATGTGGATTGCCGAAGGATTTGTAAAGAGAAAAGATGCAACCCTTTCAAAGGACATGGACCTCGGCCGCAGGTATGTAAACATTCTTATAGATCGTGGTTTGTTTCAGAGTTTTAATTTTGAAAAGCAGAGCAAGGACATAACTGTAGACAAACCTGTGAATGTATGGAAATGGAGGTATATCACAGTGCAAGATGTTATTCGGGATATGGCAATATACATTGGAGAGAAGGAGGAAAATTATTTGTGCCGTGCAGGCCAACGGCTCACAGATTTTCCCAACAGTCTATCTCAGGATTGCAAAAGAATATCAGTCGACTCTAATCAAATTGAATCTCTGGCCACAGATTTCGTAGACCCCAAACTTCTGAGTTTGATGATGTGCGGAAATCCTCGGCTCAGTCATGTTCTCGATTTGAATAACACTCGCATCAAGGAATTGCCTCAAGACATCTGCAATCTTTCTAAGCTTCTCTATTGTGATCTTAGTTTCTGTTCAAATTTAAGATCATTGCCATATAGGCTTCCGCAACTCCAGCACCTTCTTGGGTTGTAACAATTTGGTGCTGCCAGCCGAGATATTCCAAGTCACTTCATTGAAAAGATTATCGTTGGATATTGGTACTGCAGGAGAAGCTTTGACGGATCCCACAAATCTAATAGCTCTGAAGGGGCTCACAAATCTCAAAGAGCTTTCTTTATCAATAATTTCAAATTTTGAAGCTCATGATCTAATGGGTACCTGGTTGGAAATGAAGAATCTAAGGTTAAGGTACATAAATTATGTGAGTAACGATCTTCCCCGAGGGATGCAGAATATGAAGAAGTTGGAAAGTCTCCGGTTGGAAACGTACTAAGGGGTAAATTTGCCAAATTGGATATGCGAGTTTCAACGACTTGAGAGGTTAGAATTGCTTGCCTGTTTCAAAGTGGAAGAGCTTTCTTTGTTAGAAAGGTTGCCACATTTGAAATTTCTAAAATTACATTGGTGCAACCAAGTGAAGGATTTGGGTATAGGGAGTTTTGGAAATCAAGGTGGATTTCCCACGTTAGAGATGTTGGTTTTGAAAAAGATGGAGAAGCTACAAAGTATTGCGGGGACATCATGTGAGGGAGGTGTGTTGAAAGAAGGAACACTTCCCAAACTTTGCGTGTTAAAGATTTTCGACTGTCCAGCATTAAAGAAATTGCCCATGGGTATGGAGAAGTTACCCAATTTAACAACATTATATTGCCAGGAAAGCTGGTGGGAAAATGTAATCTGGGAGGATGATAATGTGGAAACAAGTAAAAGTGTTGAATTTACATAAGATTTAGTTATTAGACTTGACATGCATGACAGTTCCATTATTGCACTTGGTGAGGTAGATCGCAAATCACGTTTGTATAAGTTCACTAAGTTTATTGACTATGACTCCTCTTTTCTACTTACAAATGCTAATGAGAGTACTAGAGTATGGCATGGGAGATTTGGTCATTTAAACTTTAGGTATATGCAACGACTTTCCAAGCAAGGAATGGTCAAAGGCTTGCTAGACATTCAATTTTCTGAAGGGGCATGTGAAGGATGCATTCTTGGCAAGCATCCTGAAGAGAAATTTGAAAAGGGGAAGGCAAGGAGAGCCTCTTATTCCTTGGAGCTTGTTCACAATGATCTCATGGGTCCATTTCCACATCCATCCATCAACAAAGCAAGGTATGCTCTTACATTTATTCATGATTACTCACGCTATACTTGAGTTTATTTGCTCAGACAAAAGTCTGAAGTTTTTTAGCATCTCAAAGACTTCAAGATGACCAAGAAGAAATTCTTCTATAGGTCTCTCAAGGAGATGACCAATTGCATGTTGCATGCAAGATCACTTCCTTCCAAGCTTTGGGTTGAGGCACTTAACTGTGTTGCTTACATATAGAACAGAGCACCTAATAAATCTGTTGAGGATATGACACATTTTGAGGCTTGGACAAGTGACAAACCAGATGTCACACACTTCTGTATCTTTGGATCTAGAGCATGGGCCCATATTCCTTCTGAAAATAGAAAAACCTTAGCTTAGCTCCACAGAGCACACCTTACATCTTTGTGGGATATCCAAATGATGTGAAGGGGTACAAATTGATTGATCCCTCTATAGATCGACTCATCATTGAGTGCATTGTTCAGTTTGAGGAAAGTCCTTTGCATGCACCTCTAGTGCAACATGTAGAGACTCGTGCTTCCATCAGTTCCAGACATCATAGATGATGATTCCACACACACAGATGCTACATATTCAGACACAGATTTAGAGGATTATGTACATGCATATGAGTAGGTAGTACAACCAAATGAGGAGCTAGCGTCGGAGCTTCAGCAAATGCCCAAATGGGAACAGTCCACACTTCAGGCATTAGGAAACCTTGCATGGGATCCATTGGATTCGAGGAGAAATCAATCTCAGCATGTGGATCTTTCTCATGTACTTTCAGCGTCTGAACTAATGATTCCCATTCATTGTTATATGGTTTAATCTTCTGATCCACATACGTACAGTGAGGTTGTTGGTAATCCACTATGGGAAGCATCCATTTAGGAGGACCATGGCTCTCTCCTAGAGAATTAGACTTGGGATCTGGTTCCACTTCCACTAGGGAGGAAACTTATCATATGCAAATGGGTCTATAGAACTAAGAGAGCAGCAGATAGTCAGGTGAGCAGGTACAAGGCTAGATTAGTTGCAAAATGATTTCAGCAAATTCATGGGATAGATTATGATGAAACCTTTTCTCCTGTAGCAAAGATGGAATCCATTCGCTTGGCTCTAGCCATTATAGCAACCAAAGGATGGGAAGTTCACTGGATGGATGTGAATAATGCTTTTCATAGGAGATCTACATGGAGCAGCCGCAGGGGTTCATTTAGAAGTCATCTTTAGTATGCATACTGAAGAAGTCTCTCTATAGCCTCAAGCAGGCACCTAGAGCATGGTATGAAAAGATGGATTCTTACTTGCTTTCACATGATTTTGTTATATGTAAATCCGATTCCAATGTTTACATGTTGAGGACTACTAACTATGTGATGATTTTAGTACTCTATGTTGATGATCTTTTGATCACCGATAGCTCTGCTTTAGCCATTGCTTTGGTCAAATATATTTTGCATGAAAGGTTCTCTATGACGTACATGGGTCCACTACACTTGTTTATTGGTCTTGAGATTATTTAGAATGATTTTGGCATCAAACTTTCTTAGGTTAAGTATGTCAGGGATCTTCTGGATAGATTCCACATGACATACTATAAGTCTGCACCTACACCTTTCTTATCTGGGATCAGACTTGAGGATGGTGTGGGTACACCATTAGTGGATAGGACTTTGTATTGACAGTTGGTGGGGAGTCTTCTTTATCTCACCCACACCCATCTAGATATATCATATGCGGTAGGAGTAGTTTCTAAATACATGCAGGAACCCCATGATTTGCACTCAAAGGCTTCCAAGCGCATCCTCAGATATGTTCAGGGCACCATGAGTTATGGGATTCACTATGCAGATGGTTGTGTATTAGATCTCATAGGCTTCATAGATCCATATTGGGTTGGTGATAGCACAGATCACAAGTCCACGTCTGGGTACACTCTCATTTTGGGGTCAGGCCCAATTTTCTAGTTAAGTAAGAAGCAATTTGCTAGTCATTTGGTACACGGTTGCATAACANCAACTTTTTTTTTTTTTTTTTTATGCATTGTATTTTGAGGGGGGGGTTTGTTCCCACGTGGTTTTCCCTCTTTCCTCACTTTTATTCAGTGTTCATTAGTTGCATTGTATATGAGTACCTAATATGGTCTAGTAGTAAGGACTCATTTTTTACTCCATAGTGATGTTTAGGGGGGGTGTTGGAGAAATTTTTATTTTTCGCACACTAGTTCAATGGGAATTAACTGACTAGTTCTATTTTAGACTTTCTAATTTTATACTATAACTATTATGCATGCATTCCTAATTATAGGATGCCATTGCCTATATGAATGAATATCACTCACTCATTGAACAGATAATAATATACATTGATTCTCATTCTTCATATTGTATCTCTCTTCATTTTCTTGATAAGCTTTGTTTATGTATGCTTTAGCCAGGTCTCTTGTTGTTAAACCCTAATATTGGCTCGTTACCCTTAATTGGGACATATTACATTAGTAATGTTATTTTATTTATGTCGGCTTTATTCCATTAGTTGTAATTATACCTCCTAGTCTCCTATATATACCAAGGAGACATTTTCATTTGGAATCATCTTGTACTTGAACATTTATATGGGGTAAAATGAGGTTGCCCCCTCGAAGAGGCTTATTATTTGAAATTATCTCTTTTTCAAGGCGTTGAGTACTTATTCTGAGGTTTTTTTATGCTATATTGATATTTGGTTCTTAACATATGGTATCAGAGCTCAAGGTCTTGGGGTTTCGTTGCTACATTTGAGACACCGTGACATTTTCGCTATAATTTTTTTATACAATGATTCAAAAGGAACGACTTGGAAAATATTTAGTAGACGGATCAATGTACATTGGGTTAAAAATTTAGCTCCTGAGGCCTTATACTTTCAGAGATACAACCTTTTGATAGGGTTCTGGAATCATCATGAATTGAGTCATTGCGAAATTTTCGCTATAAATTTTTTTCTGCAACATTTCGGACCCTGAACTTTGGAGGCTATTTTTAGAAATTAGAAAGGTATATGTGGTAGCAATTTCAGCTTCTGGGTCATCTTAAATTTTTATAAACACCCTGTGGAAGATAGGGTATCTAACTAGTCTCAAGCAGGTGTTCCGGGTAAAACAATCATAAATTTTTCCTATAGTATCCAAATTGAGTGAGATCAGTTGCATTGGATAGTGGACAGCCCTTAGTAGTTCTGGTACGAGTTTCAGAATTTTATATCAATTATTTTGTGCGGGGCATGCTATACAAGTGAGATCTTCTGGAAAGACAAAAAATCAACAAGTTGTGGGGAAGTTACCATAAATTCCACTTGACACATCCAATTTTTATCAGACCTGGGGCATTGAAGAGAAGAAATATCAGAGACCTACAAAAAATAAAAGCTCATACTCAGAAGGGCTGAAATTTTGGAGATACAATAAAAAAAAGATTGTCTAGCAAAACCACCTCAAAATCAAGGTTTAAAGTGATACTTGGCCAACATGCCACCAAAAAAGGAAACTTCTACACCAAATAAGCCTCCAGACAATCCTACTTGGACTTTTGATGAAGGTGAAGAAATGCGTAGGGACATAAATGAAATACAAAAGAAGATGGATTCAATGGAAGCTAAGTTGGATACTAAGATGGATGGTTTAAAATGGGAGATCATTAAAGTATTGAAAAATTTCGTAACAGAGAAGACACATGAAAGTGAAAATGCATCCCATGAAATTCATGATGAGGATACAAGGAAGGTGAATCAAGAATGGAGAAACTCCAACTTTGGGTTGAAGACCAACCACGTTCCTAAGATCGATATGAGGAAGTTTGATAGTAAGGACCCAATCACATGGATACTTCAGATGGAACAATTATTTGATCTACATAATGTGCCATATACACAAAATGTATGAATTGTTTCTTTATATTTAAAACCCAATCAATTTGTATGGTATCGATGGCTTTGTTCTCGCAAATCACTCGTCACTTGGACAATTTTCATGGAAGAAATGATAGCACACTATGAGGATACAAGGCACAATACCTTCTTTAGCCAATTGATAAATTTCAAGCAATAAAGTTCAGTTACCGAGCACATTGAGAACTTCCAAAGATTGAATATAAAGGTAATAGATATTCCAGATGAGCACTTGATTGATGTATTCATAGGAACTTTAAAAGATAACATTCAACATAAGGTTCACCTTTGGGAACCCAAATAATTGGAAAATGCATTTAAGGTGAAAAGAAATGTTGAAAGTAAAAATATGGCTATGGCTACTAGAAGGACCAATTCTAACATCTATAGAGAGAATAATGCTCCTTCTTCTAAAACACCTCAACCTACAAGGTTGACACCTCAATAATTGGAGGAAAGAAAAATAAAAGGTTTATGCTTTAATTGTGATAGCAAGTACAGTAAAGGACATAAGTGTGGTGAGAAGAAATTATTCTACATAGATTGTGAAGAGGAAGAAGAACACGAACACAAACCATCTCAAGATGAAAACGTAGAAGCAATTTCATCTGAAGAGTTGTCTCCCATGATATCGTGTAATGCATTGGCTGGAATTAACACTCCTCAAACCCTCAAGATCGAAGAATACATCAAAAATAAAAAGGTAATAGTCCTAATTGATTCTGGCAGTATTCATAATTTCATTCACTATAAATTAGCCAAAGCTCTCAATTGCTTTGTATATCTAGTGCCAGAGTTTCAAGTAATGATTGCAGAGGGATGAACTATCAATTACTCAGGAAAATGCAATAAGATCAATCTTACTATGGGGGAATATGTAATGAATAGTCCAATGATTGCTATACCCATGGGTGGTGCTGATGTTGTACTAGGAATACAATGGTTACAATCATTAGGAACAATGGCTTTTAATTTTCAAGAACTTTACATGAAATTTTCATTGGAAGGAAAATAAATTGAGTTAAGAGGAATCACAGGGAAACCCGGTAAGGTGATAAGCTTTAATGGCATGACAAAATTATTGAAAAAGGGGCATCAAGGCGTTATTGCACAACTATGATCACTAGATGTTCAAACATCTAAGCCATCTATTCCTTAAGATCTCCAAGGGATCATTGATAAGCATTCCAAAGTATTTGAAGACATTTCCAAAGGTCTTCCACCCACTCGAAATCATGATCATGAAATTCACCTAATTCATGGGAGTGTTCCTCCCAACACCAGGCCATACAGATACCCTTACGCCCAGAAGAGTGAAATTGAGCGCATGGTTGAAGAAATGTTAGAGGCTGACATTATTAGACCTAGCCAAAGTTCTTACTCTGCACCAGTGGT
>ML777642.1:206915-222173 GCA_009831015.1 Picea engelmannii
GGTGGGGGGAGGTTTTTTTTAAAACTTTAGGGGTTATTGAGGCTTTATCATGTTGTAATGTGACATAATTTGGAATTCAACCTCTTAATGTTGCAATGTGACTTAATTTTTGAATTCAAACTCTTAATGTCATAATGTGACATAATTTTGAATTCAACCTCTTAATCAAAGTCAAGCATTTTTAACTATATATAAACAAGTTCAACCATAGTCAATTTTATCAATCATGGTCAATTGTCGTCCAATCGACATAAGTGAAGCAATATTGACATCACAATGAGACATAGCCATTTAGAAACATTACAATCCAACATAATCCTCGAGGAGCATCGTATTGTGACATAACCCTTGATAAATGTATCAATGCAACATAATCATTGAGGAACACAACAATTCAACATAAGTAAACCATGGTCAACCATATCCAATCATGACTTTTATAGTATTAGTTGATACCACATATGCTTGTGATGATTCATTCGCCTCATTTATATCCCTTTCTCTTCTTGTAGGACCAAAATCTCCATTTTCCTCCCAAAAAATACTAAAACCCCCCATCTTACTTGATGTGCGCGACTTTCCTTAAAGAAACTCACATATATACGCCCCTTGCTAGTTAGAAACATTCCCACATGATAATTTGGTTCAAAAAAATAATAAATCTCTGGCTACAACTAGAAGGAGGCTACAACCCCCAATGTTCTCCGGCTACAACCGAAAGGTGGCTACAACCACCTGTCCTTGCCCCATCCTGCCACCTTGAAGTAAAAGTAGAATGATGGAACCACTGTCACACTATCACTGTGAGATATACCGTTGTAAACTTGTACCAATAAATCTGAACCATGCATCAACCATGCATCAACCTGTACCTCAACCAGTAATCAACCTGTACCATAAACAAGTGCATCAATCATGCATCAACATGTACCTCAACCTGTAATCAACCTATACCATAAACAAGTGCATCAACCATGCACCAACCTGTAATCAAATTGTACCATAAACAAGTGCATCCAACCATGTACCAAGTATGTACCAATCATGTGTCAACTACTCATCAACTATGACTCATCAATATGTACCAACATCATCAACTATACACCTCATGTATGTGTCAACTCATCAACTACTTGTCTCAACCATGTACTCAACATGTACCTCAACCAAAATTCCTCATCAATTTCATCATCCAAATCTAATTTGTAGCTCTATAATAGACCTGGTGTATATGATCACATTCCTGCAAACCTTCCTTAACTTTAAAAACAAGAGACTAACATTTTCATCAAACTTTTCTTTAGTCTCACATGCCTAGTTTTAGATTAGTCAACAACCATAACTTGAAGTAATCATAACTTTGAACCTGTAATGTATAAAGATCTGAAACTGATATACAATGTTCTTCAGTGTGTTTTATGCAATTCCTCCAAGTGGCACTACTTGTAACCTATCAAAAAAGCAGTTATAGCAAAACTGGCATACCTTGCTGAATTCTGACTTATTCTAGAGAGCGACCTTGTAGAGCGTGCCCCGCACAAAATATTTGATAAAATGATATGAAACTATTAAAAATAATACTAAATACTGTACCCTAACCAAAAAATTTGTTCTCACTGAATTTGGATCTTCTATGAAGAAGTTATGATGTTTTTACCCGAAACACCTGATTTTGACTAGTTTTAGGACTGGCCACAAACCCTATTTTCCACAGAGTGTAACTCCCAAAATAAAACGAACCACAAGCTAAATTTTTAACCACAGGTACTTGGATATGTTTTCTCACTTGAGTAGCAATATCAGGATCTGAATCATTATATAAAAAAAGTTATAGCGAAAATGGTGAGATGACCTGAAAATAACATACCTTAGAAAGCACCATCAAAATAATTTATTCTTCCTTGCATTTCGGCCTTCTTTTCTTCACTTTCCTCAAAATTTCGGCTTAGATATCATTTTTATACCTCAGAAACCTATATATATTCAAGATGTTCAAGTGTGATTCAGATGAGAGAGCGTTGCCTCTTATTTATACTCTCCAAGTAGCTTCCTTAAAAACATCTTCTAGGTCACTTGGCCCCACTTTCCTTATTTTAGGGTTGGGTCCACTTCTAATTTCTCCATTAAAATGATTATTGAAATAATTTATTTTGTATTCACTTTGAATTATAATACACTCATCACTTCACTTTATTATTTACCTTTTAAAATCTCTTAAACCACTTTGATTACTTTGACTTTTTGGGGCTTCTAGATGACATATGAGGGTCCTCCAACTTCGTAAGGCCACATCTCTCAAACCGTGAGGAGTTATGTGACGTTCTAAATACCACCAGAAATGGAATGACATGTACTATCCATATAGAATAGTATTATCTGAAAATATATCATAACTCATACCATTACCCATCAAACAAACTTGGGTCCATTACCCAAACCTGGGGTCTCCAACTTCTCATGGCTGTAACTCTCTAACCGTGAGGAATTATGTGATGTTCCACATACCACCTGAAATGACATGACAAGAACTATCCATCTAGGATATTTTCCCTGACAAATTCACTTTCCTTCATCTCATTATTCCATAATTAAGCATGGGTTCTCTTACTGCACAAAGCGTCTTCCCGTGAGGGCTTTCACCATAAGGGGACCACTTTGGAGTTCATCCATATTTACTTCTTATCAACCATGACAAAACAATAATGAGTCATATTTACATCAAACACTATTGGGTCCATTACCCAAACCTTTGTGGTACGGGTCTTTCTTCAAGGGTTGACATCAATAACAACCAACCTTAATCAACACCCTTCACACTTGCATTTAAAAAAGAAAATTTCATTGTATGCATCTTTTCTTTCTGAATTCACTCTTGTACTTTCTAAAAAAAAATGATTTCAATTTTTATTTAGGGTTAGTTTCTAGGGTGAATCTTTATTATAAAAAGTGAAAAGAAAAAAGTTGCATTTTTTATTAACTTAGTGCACTGCATGAAGAGTGAAAGATTTGCATTTGCATTGCAATGAAAATGAAACTTTTCTTTAAAGAAGAAGTGCATTCATATCTAGACATTACACCTCTTTCTTTTGAAGAATTTAGCCTATTTCAAATCAACAATATTCTTAAAGTGATTTTTTTTTGTTTCTACAAGCTTCAATACACGTCATTGAGTTTCACATCCATTACTTTGTGGCTTAAGAAACAACTGTTAAAACAAATTCTCATAACAAAAATCAATTAGTAAACTTTTTCTAGGGTTCACCAATAGCTTAGTCTAGGGCCTTGGATTACGGTGGAGAGTAAATTCTCCAGGGCCAACCAAAAACAAATGTAGGATTGTGTGATAGGGAGAGTCAAATCCAATTTTGTTATAAGTATAGTTAGGAAGCTCCTCTAACACAGGAGTCAAACACGAGGTCATGTGAAGGAGAGTCAAAGAGATAACCCCTCCAAATCTTAACTGAGCATAGTGGAAATATTGTATTTGGAGGTTTCAATAGTGCCCTTACCTCTGTGAGAGGTGGTGCTTTTGAAGCTTTGATATTTTTCTACCATGCCCATACATTTGATCCTCACTATCAAGTGTACCCCTTGGATGCTGACTGCGAGTTGGTATCCCTAGTTTCTCTTCCTAGGTATCAAAAAGGTGATTGTGGGGGGTTTCCCATGGCTAATTTTATCCCATTCTACCCGTGACATCCCTGTCAGAATTGTACATGGACAAACGTATTCCCATTGTTCTTGATCTATAAGGAGATATTACATTTTAAGCTACCAAATACCAAAATTCTGGCCATTGAATTTTTTGATCTCTATTCTCGAGCTACTTGCCATTCTTTAAGCACAACTTTAAATATCTTTGAGTTACAACTCTTACTATACCTAGGTTTTAGCTCAAATCTGAAGTTGTTAAACCAAGCACTGATACCACATGTTAGGAAAGTTATATTTCCACGCTAAACCTAACATAAGAGAGGAATACATATTTAGGATATAAATGAAATGACAAAGTAAACACATAATGCAAAGAGATTTTATCCTGGAAATCGAAATGGGAAAACCATCATTCCTTGAGCTCCTTTCTCTCTTGTTGTATTATTCATTCATAAAGTTTGCATTCCTACCCTTGTTCTACACCTAGTACACAATCAAAATAATACCCCTTTTATTTACACAAGAACAACCCTATAGCCAAATCGGCTTACATCTACATGTCCAACAACATACTGCTAAACATTAGCATGAAGATCATTACAACATCATTTAATATGGTTACAAAACACCTTCTTTATAGGCTTTACAATAGGAAAAACCCTAAATAAAGGTACCCAAAAATGGTTATATATCCATGCAGATTATTGGCTACAAATATCGTGAATCTCAAGATTCTGTTATAGTTGAGTTCCAGTCAAATTACCAGTCGACCTCTAATCAATCTTTAGTCAGTTTCCACATGAACACCCATCGACCTCTTGTTAGATGACCTCTTCGAATTCTTGTCAATTACTTCAAATTTGAATTTTCTCGATCGATCCAGCTCGACCTTCAACTTTTACTGCAAAGAATCTAAAAACCCAACAACCCTTCCCATACGTTCAATCCTAATTTTTGACTGCACCCCCCAGACGTTGATTGTAAGTTGGTATCCCTAGTTTCTCTTCCTAGGTATCACATAGGTGAATGTGGGGGGTTTCCCATGGTACCTGAGATAGACTTCATATCACACTTTTCAGTACTACTGGATGGTTCCCTATGAAGCATGGGTACTTTCACTAGATAAGGTTGGTTAGTGGGGGTCGAGATAATTGTTTCTCCTTTCTTCATTAGATGGTTCACAAGACTTAATAAACTCGTGCCTCCTTACCATTTTTTTGTTATTGCGATCTTAAGACCTAATCCACCTGATTCAATATATCGATAGAGTCGTTTTCTTAGTCTATATCTTTTAGGGATTTTTATTTTTAGTGGTGTGCTCTCTATGCATAGAGGACTTAGGTGGGTGTTTTGGATAGTGACTTAAATATTTGATTTAAAGTGGTTGATCAATTTTCATGTCAATCATGGAGAGTTCAAGGTATTCCTCCTGAAGAAGTTCTTATAAATCCTCTACCTCCTCCTCAAAGGCATCAACTCGATCCAGCTGATGCATTTGAACCGGTTAGTCCAGTTGACTTTGTAGAAATTGAGGACACAAAGAAAAAATATTATGAACCAGAGGTTACTCATATATTGGACCTTGAAGTGAAAATTTTCATTTGTTCATTTAACCGTTCATTAACTAGACCTGATAATCCAGTTATGTGGTGAATTTCGACTACCGGGTTAGACTACGTTGATATCCACCCTCATTGGTGGGTCATCATGGAAGGTACTTTGGAAGTGTCTAGGTCGAGGGTCCCTACAACCCCCACATCAACAATTGTATCCAAAGGAATCCTTCCTTTGGGTATCTCTAACCAAATAACTAATGTGGTTCAATCCACAATATCCATGTTTGTCAACATCTTTGCGTCGTTGATTGTCGGGTCCACTAAACCTTTGAGTGTGGCCTCTTTATCGCTACCTTTGGTTTCTAATGCATTTACATTTGGAATGTTGTTGTTTGGCATGCAAATCATGTCGACTAGATCTCATTCGACTCCCCAAGTTTATAATCTTGGTTTCGGGAGTTCTTCGATTCCCTACCAAGTTGTTCCATGGGGTGGGGGGCATATCTCTTCACCAAACCCCTTACTTGGGAGGGTGTTTGTTATGTCCTCAGGTCCTAATCTCATTTTTGGATGGGTTCCTTCCTTGAGTGGTGGATTTCAATCTTTCGACACGTCATTTACATCCAACCCCCTCACCTTCTTCAACGGATTTGGGATTAATCCATTTTCCTCGTCGAGTGTGTTGCTTGGGGGAAACCCTTTCCAATCATGTTGGAACCACTCGGTTGGATTTGTTCCAACACAGGGGGTATTGACTGGAAATCAATATTTTCGTCTCGGTAGCCAGTTTAGAGGGGTATTACCTCCTTATGGTCATGGATTTCAACGTTCTTTTCAAAACCATGGCTTTCAAGTGAATTCTTCCTGGAAACATGGTGCCAGTAACAATCCAAGTTCTTCATTTCCTTATTCTAACCAACCTAGGGGTACCCCCTTTGGAAGTTGGAATACGATGTAGAATCAAAGGATTCCCTTCCTAGAAAATCTTAATTTTCCATATCTTTTAAAGTTGATGAATGATCCCATGTGTCATGATCCCAGTTGGCTACCAGTCCCAACCAAACTTCCTTCGGAAATTCCCAAATTTGAAGGAAAAGTTGGTGAAGATCTTGGTGATCATGTCACGAATTTCCACCTCTGGTGTTCATTCAACTCATTGAATGATGATTCTATTCATTTATTCCTTTTTTAGCATACTCTTACTGGAATCATTGCTAAGTGGTATATTGAATTGAAGGGGGAATTCTATCGCACATTTCACAATTTAGCATTAGTATTTCTCAATCACTTTCAACTCCCAGTTCGTTATGATGTTGGTATTGATCTCTTATCGACTTTTAGACAGAATAAGGCCACTCATATATCTGACCATATTCAGTATTGGTAGAGAAGAAAGACAATGATTAAGGAAGCCACCCCTCCGGAGTCCCTGTTAGAGTGGTTTTTGAAGTACTTGTTGCCTTATATCTCCAAGGACATTTCCACTTCCAGGATCACTCACTAGTATGTTTGGGTCAAATTTTGACGACACGTTCGACGCAATTTCCACTTTATATTGTTGGGAAAATGACAAACAATGGTCAAATGTTGTTTCACATGATTTCGCTTTTCCGATGACATAGATTTTGTCTTTATTGCAACGTTTCATGCATACAGGTGTCATCTCAGATTTGACTATCCAAACCCAATATAATCATCGTAATACCGACGTCTTGGAGGTGGAAATACCAATGTCTTAGACGTGGCAAGAGAGACGTCTTGGATGTGGCAACGTCTTGGACGTGGAAATAGAGATGTCTTGGAGGTGGCAAGAGAGACGTCTTAGATGTGGCAAGAACGACGTCTTGGAGGTGGCAAGAGAGACATCTTGGAGGTGGAAAGAGCAACGTCTTGAAGGTGGCAAGAGAGACGTTAAGAGGTATCGGCTCCGACGTGGTTGCTATGGGAGCGACACTCTTGGAGGTGGCAAGAGAGACATCTTGTAGGTGGCAAGAGAGATGTCTTGGAGGTGGAAAGAGAGACGTCTTGTAGGTGGCAAGAAAGATGTCTTGGACATGGAAAGAGCGACGTTAAGAGGTATAATCTCTGACGTGCTTTCCATGGGAGCGACACTCCAAGACGTCGAAATAGAGACTATGTTGTAGGTATTTAAAAAAAAATACAATATCAATACTGAGAGGAACAGGTACATTAACCTTTGCTAAGATACTAGCCATATCAATATTTAAATCTATATCATTGGTCTTAAGCAAGGTTGGTTAAGGAGGAGGACTAACTTCCAATGGTAAAGGGGGTCTTGTCTAATGAGGTTTAGGATCACTAGGATATGTCTCGGGTGTGTTATCACGCGAACTCACAATTGTTGAGCTAAATTCCAAAAGCTCAAGTGTAATCATGCGTAATAAGACTACAAAAATATACTAGAGAGTAAGTCCTTGTTTTTAGAAAGGATCAAAATAATATTGTACTTTCTTGGGTACGTCGAAACAAGTTCAATCCAATACAAGATCCTATATACTAATGAGATAGCTGAGCAACAAAAATTCCAGAGCCTTCACTGAAACCTCTGACAATTTGTTTGACATTTAGCAAACAATTATATCATCAATAATATAACTTGAAGTCATTACATGTATTTCTTTGTATCCTTTGGCTAGCACAACAACTTCACACATAGCATGCAAGTGTTCTATATATATACATTGAGCAGAAAAGAAAATTCATAGAATGCAAATTGTAGCAATTCGAAAGAACCATAATGGATTTGGACTCCAGATATAAAGCTCATAATCTCTCATGCCAAGACATTTGAAAATTCAAAACCATGTGAAATTCAATATCCCACTACTCGGTCAGAACAAGGGGCAAAAAAAGACAAATTTAAATACTTCAACAACTATACAAGATTTGGCCTGCAGATATACAACACATATATATTCCAAGTTTAGTTTCAAATAACAACCAGTGTTACCATTATATACACACCTAATCCATCTAGTTTCAAATAACAACCAGTGTTACCATTATATACACACCTAATCCATCTAGTTTCAAATAACAACCAATGTTAACTGTCATATACACAGTTAATCCATGTAGTAGATATATTAAGTGACTGAACATCACAGTCAATTTTCAAACATGATCCAAGAACACGACATGCCAAAGTAGAATATTGTGAATTTGTTCAAATAGCCTCCTGTATTGCACATTATGATGAAGGTGCACATCCAAACTGCAGATGCTCTCACAGATTTCAGATAGAATTTCAGGAAAAGAAACATCGATATATCGAATTACTATATTCAAGATATATGTGATATGTTATCTAAGTCTGCAGATGCATCCATTTAGCTAGAATTATTTACACACTCACATTCATCAATCCATTCAGAATACTTGCAAACATTTTCAGAAATACAAATGGCTAAGTCATCCATAGAGCTATTTATTACTCCATTGCATATTAAATCCCTCTCCTCCAATTCAATAAGGACGACCTTTGTTCAATAATGCAAACCTCTATAAATATCAGCTATTCAGCTAATCTAACTACACTACTAAAAAAAGGCATGTGCCAAAACCCAAACACTAAAATATATGGTTTAGAAAGCTTACACGTCAATGGGCTTGCTCAATGATATCAATTGCAATTAATCCAAGAGAGGATATTATGTTCAGTAAGGGCTCAAAAGTAGAAAAGTCACTTGTGAAAAATAATACTACATAAAAATAACCTTAGGAAAACACAAAAAACTGCATTGACCATTTATTGAGGTGTTGAAACTCTCCTGGCATATCCTGCATGAAGCCTCCCTGATAAGATCTTTCCGATCCCTGAATGAATAAAAATGTGAGAGTTGGCAAAATGTCAAACTTCAAGGCTTCATATAGTCAACAGACTTAATATCAACCTGCAAAGCTTACTTTTTGGGAAACCAAATAATATAAGACCCAGAAATATCGAAAGAAAAATAAACAAACTACATCAAGATCACTCTTAGATATTCAACCTAAGTTGGGAAAAAGAACATGCCACTTTGATATCATAGGGAATAGTTAATCAAATATACTAAAGTTAAAAACTAACGATCCATTGCCGATTTTTATGGCTCAACATTAAATGCGGTCAAAGTAAGGATACCAAAGGGAAGATATTTAACTAGGCAGGTACACTTTTGAATTAGTGTCATGTGCCATCCAAAGTCCTATTCATGGAAATTTGATCAATATTTAATAGTTATCACCACGCAAATCTATGGTAGTTATCAAATTTCTGGGGAGGCTGACTCATCATTGGAAATCCTTTTTACAACACAGAAAAAATGCAAAAAATCCTACACCAATGTAATGGGAACGGGCTGAGAAACAAAAATGAACGAAGTCACGTTCTCACAAGAATGAGTATGTATAAAGAATAAAATAGGGGAAAATAGCAACATAGAACAAAAATGCCATTCCAAGAGAATTTAAAATGTTGAAAGTCCATGGTGAGTTGTTTCAACAAAGATTGTGAGGAAGATTTTGTTTTTTATCTTTAAGAAGATATCTTCGAGAACAAATTTTACAATGATGTGCCTAAATATTTTCAAGAAAATGTGAGTCGACCTTCTAGTGCAGAGAACTTGAATCATGAATAATTATCATGAGTTTTTGTGCAAAAATCAGTTCAATACATGCATATATGGGATTGTTTTATGCATGCTGACAAAGAGAAAAAACATGTTTTTGAACCTTCACTCACTTGATTTTCTAGCAATACGCTAATACATGATGAATACGGGAATGAATGTAATCTGCTACAAAATTTTGATTTGGAAGCTAAAATTGTTAGAAATATCATTGTCATTGATGTTAAAGATAGGGAGAGACTATAAATATCCAAGATAAAGATTGCAAGATGGACATTGTTGAAAATATTGTTTTTGGATTTTTGATGCTCAATTTGGATACCCTATCTTTAAGGCCTTTTTAAGCCAAAGATCTAGCTCAAATGGGAGCATGGGATATATGGTTGAAAACTTTAGTCCAAGACCTTTCCAATGGTATATGGCACTCCCTCTAACTCCATAGGAATGTGGATATTGAAAAATTTTGTCAGGTCAACCCAACCAAAAAGTACAGGTTGGCCCATCCATTCTACAGGTCAACCCCATAAGTGAATGCATAAACACTATAAATACAATATTTATGTGCACATTTGAAGAGTATCCAAGCAAGAAGAGCAAGTACAAGTGAACAGAAGAGATCTGAGGTGCACAAGAGGAGCTAGGGATTATTCTTGGGGTCTAAACATGTGCAAAAGGAGTTTTCTTTGAGTTTCAAGGGTGCAGTATGAAGGACTAAGGTCTATGATATTGAAAAGCGTGTTTTTTGAGATTGTGATGCCACCGTCTGCCATTATATTCTGGAAGTGATGCTATGAGGTACACTAGGGCATGAAGGCTAAATCTGACTAGGGTTTGAAGCTATGTTTGGGGCATGAAGCAAGGAGAGGCATTGGAGCATGAAAGTTATGGGTATGATAATGTTGTGAAATTTTCTTGGAGTTTTAAGGGTGCGGTATGAAGGACTAAGGCCAATGATGTTGAAAAGTGTGTTGTTTCGAGGTTGTGATGTTGCAGTCTAGCATAATATTCTAGGAGGGATGCTATGAGGTTTCTTGAGCATGAAGGATAAATCTAACTAGGATTTGAAGCTATGTCTAGGACATGAAGCAAGGAGAGGCATTGGAGCATGAAACTTAAGGGTATGATAATGTTGTGAAATACATGAAGTATGAAGAATGCAGAAGTCAAAAGTACTTTGTATGAAGATCTTAGATTGGTACCTATACAAGTCTTATTGAGCTAGTGCTTGGCTAGGGAGATTGGTGTCTCCAATAGGTTGGTGCCTACACAATATCTTGTTGAGTTGGCACTCAACTGAGGAAATTAGTGTCTCCAGTAGGTTGGTGTCTACACAATACCTTGTTGTGTTGGTTCTTAGTTGAGGATATTGGTGTCTCTAGTAGGTTGGTGCCTACAAGCTTTGTAACAATAGGTTGGTGCCTACAAATATTTATAAAGATAGGTTTTTGTGGTTTTCTCCCATAAGGGTTTCCAAATTAAACTATGTATGCATTCATTGTTTTAAAGCTAATAAATGATTGATAAATGCAAAGTACAAAGTATCTTATATTTTTTCACCCCCCCTTTTCAATATAAGCATAAGTTCAACAAAAATATTATCGATATAAGCATAATTTCAACAAAATCTTATCTACTACAACGTGGCTGGGCTTGTCATCAAATTTGGGATCTTCTATTGATGATTTTTATAAATATTGTGTTGCTTCTCTATTCTCTAATTTGCATATATGTTTATAACAAAGATCAGAGAAAAGGAATGATCATGTTCTTCCTAGAAGGCCCTTTTACCCTCTACCAATCAAAACTAGTTTTTGAGAATTGGTAGAGATGAAGAATCAACATGAGTTAAATCCAAGTTTCAGTCATGTTGAATGGAGGAAAAACAAGAATGTTTCAATCGACACTAAATTCAATTCATACTGTGCAATGCAATTCATACCATTCTTTCAAAGATTATTTTTCCTCCTTGTTGTCCCATCTTTGCTAGAAAACAAATTCCAGATTTAGTTTTGAATGAAAACTTTGATGAAAGATTGATAACGAGAGATTGATGATGAAAGAATGGGTTGATGATTCTTTATGTTAAGGCTTATTATATATAAAGATCAGTCTCACAAATGCACTGAAAGAAGCATAGTATGTTTTCCTCCTCTCCTATTACAATCACAAGAAGAATACACCGACATCATTAACAAAGTGGGGAAGTCTGTTGTCATACAGAAAAAATCAAATCATCCTAAGAAAAATGAGATTCTTTTCTCTGATGGTTAAACAAATGCCTTTCTCTCATGTTTATAAAGATCCTATTGCGGCCTAGTTGGAGTCTATCCTAGTAAAAGTTGTAGATGTCTTCAACTACATGTGGACAATAGTTTTAACTTTTGCTAAGTGTGAGCTACCTTTTTTTCTTCTACAATCAACCATCTTATTTCTATCATTCTTATAACTAAATTCATGCATGAGGTCCACTCCATCAATGGAATGATGTCTTGGTTCCATTGGAAGTTTGATTTCCCATAATCAGCTCAGTTTCACTGTTTAGAGGTAGATAGGCTTGTAAATAAATAAGCTCATGGAAAAGCACTACTCCAGTTTTTGCAAAACAAATTGATGGTTTTTATAGAAGCCGTTTGCATTCAGAGAAGAGCAGTGATGAATTAGTTGTTGGATTCGATGACTCCATGCCAAAAGGACAGAAGGCACAGATTTGTAGTTCTTGAGGCCTCACAGGGAAACGTCTTCCCCAAGTATAAGCTTAATGTTATCACTCCAAAATTTTTTCCCAAAACCTGGTCACACCTCCAACTTCTCAAAAATTTGATTTGCTCTTTGCAACCTCAAGTTATTCTCAATCTAGCTACACATCATCGTTTCATTGACTCCCTTATTCAAGAGTAAAAGACCTTGGTTATTCTTCACACTAGTACCAATCAACCAAGCCTTGCCAAAAGTATTCATGTCAATTGCATTGGTAATGAAGAACATGTGGAAAGTGCGACACCAAACACCAATGTTTTGACACCATTCTGTTTATTTTCCTATGGATGGAGGCTATAAATGTTTACCACCATGATGTATTTGTTCTCTCAGTCTAGGTTTATGTTGATGATGCCATAAGATATTATGGTACTCTAGATTCAGAAAATGAATGGAGGTCCAAAGAAATGGAAATTCTCAAACACTATAGGATGTTCATAAGGATGTGTGATTTGCCTCAAATGTGGTGGTTGCTGTGATGTTGCTTCTTGCATTTCTTGGATTTTATTTTTTTTAATTGGACTAAAGACTTTGGTTTACATTTTGGTTCTTTGTGCATTGTTTCTTGTGGTAGGAACATTCATTACAGTATATACAAAGAAACAAGATGAATCACTTGAAGAACTAGGTCACAATGAAGTAATTCTAAATTCTTTCGATTCTCCCTGGCTAACAAAAAAAAGAATCATATACATTTTGGGATTCTTCAACCATTATTTTTCAAAGTGCATGATGTCCATAGAAAGCTTTACAATGTACCAGCCAAGATGCTTTGTTTGGATGAAAAACAATTTCTTAAGGAGGCATAACGTTTTCTGTAAGAGATAGTGACAAAACCAGGTAAAATTCTGACCCTTTCGGTCAGACAAGGATCTGAACATAGAGGACACGAGCAAAAATCAGGAGAGTTGATTGTACAAGTGGAGGAAACAATTGATTCAAAAAACAACTATGGTTGAGATGGTTTCCACTGTGTTGATTTGTCAAACTAGGATCTCTTCTCCAAAGTGACCCTTTTTTAAAGATATTCAGACCAATAGAAAATGGGCATTTTTTCCCAATGTGTAAAACGAAAATTCAAATTAACGACCCCAATCCAATATGGAAACCTTTGACTTTGAGAATACAATAGATAGGGAGTTTGGATAACACATTAAAGATTGACTGATATAAATTCAACAACAGTGGGAATCATAAATTGATTGGAAGTATGCAAAATCGTTGGGTGGATTTAAGAAGCTTTATATAAGTAAGAATGGAAAAAATTTATTTACCAACAAGCAATAATAATCATCATAACAAGATATTGAAGGGTCAGTTAAGTTCTCAACAAGAAAAAAACATAGTTTCTTGGACTACATGGTCAATGGATACAAGTTAAACTTCATGGTGGCTATACATTTTACAGCTTCAAATGGGAATCACTGATTACCAGATTCTTTGCACTATCTAGACCCCTCAGTGAGGTCTAACACATATCAATGAGAAACAACTTTCAATTAGACATTCAGGAGATATATGTTTCAATTGAGAAACTCGGATGTTGCTTACAGGAATTTGGGCATGAATGGAGAGCCTATGTTAGCATTTGGGGTCCATTAAGGAAACTATGGGCTCCAGGAAGAACATTAATAACACCCTGTGCTATTAAAAGCAACATTTACTAATTTGACACTAAATTTTAGTGGCCGCAATCAACATGACTCACAAGAGCTCCTTGCATTTCTATTATATGGGCTTGATCATAAAGATTTAAAATGTGTGAAACACAAACCATACATAGTCTCAAAGATGAAAATAGGCATCCAAATAAGGAAGCTTTGCAGTGGGTTGGTATTTTCACTTCTATTAGGTTGTGAAAAGAGTGATCAATGCCTTGCTTCAGTGTGTCTTTTAATGTTGCCAGAAATGTTGCTAACTCTCTAGAACATTATACTGTGTTGTCTATAATAAATGATTTTTTTGGGTTACACTTGATAGATGCTATGCACTTGACAGATTCCAAGAATCTCTACCAGTTGAATGACGTGCACCTACTTATGTGCTCATTGAGTGTGAATACAGAGTTGAGTGTGAAGATAAAGATATTCATGTTTCTGTCCAACAAAACTGTGCATGGAATCTCTAAAGCTTATTTCGAGAGGAGTCAAGTACATTCAAGAAAGAAAAGTTTGTCGTTGGAATATCAACAAGGTTTCCACCTTTGCAACGAATGTTTCAACCTTTGCAACGAATGTTTCAAAGCATCTAGAGACCTAGTAGGAATTTCCTCTACTTCATAATGAAGATGATCCGAGCAATTTCAATCTGTCTGATATTCAGAAAAATTGTGCTTTAGCTATTTAACATCTAGATTCAAGATTGCTTGCCCTAAGGATTGAACTTTTCTCAGGTTATATGAGTGAAGGGATACATCGGCATGGGAACAAGTGTCTGCCATTATTGGGAAAGAGATATGGAACAAGTTTCTCACCTTGGATTGTCACTCTAAAGGCCTTAGAATCAATTGCAAAAAATATGAAAACATAGATATAAGATCATTTAACTAATTGATTAGTGATGATCATTAAAGAATCAACCATTTAGTACACATATAACATCAATCATAAACATTTTTCATCAATAGATTGTAACATACTAACAGACAACATCAACCACAA
>ML777642.1:223026-248027 GCA_009831015.1 Picea engelmannii
TCCTCAAGCAACATGATTTGAAATCAACACAGTTTGCTTAAGAATATCTCAGATTTACTAAAAGACCATGATGTATCAAGTTCATTAGCAGTGTTGAATCTTGTTTGGAGCTGACAAATTTATGTCAAACCATAGCAGACCTTTAGTTCAAACAAAATTAGAAGTTGAGTTGTGTTTAGTGGATTAGACCTTCAAATCTGTAATATCTCTTAATTGTCAATCCTCAAAGAACTTAAAAGATGCATCCATCAAGGAATGACATTAGGAATTAAATTGTTTTCAGTTTTGTTAATGCAGTGAACAGTGGTTAAAGAAGTCTTAGCATTTACTGCCCATTAAGTGTGTTTGAAAGCATATTCTAGGATTTGTTACTTGAGTGCACCTTCATTTTTCATAAAGCATTCAAACCATCCAGAGATGTATCACTTGCAATGTGAGATTTAATCATTCATTCCAACCTCAATCTGATCAATTTTCCAGCAAGCATAAATGATCTAGTATAGAGTAGCAACTACTAAGTACTATGCTCTAAGTTTTCATTTCATTAGCTAAAGGTTTCTAAGGAGATGGATTGTTGACTTAGAATGGGGTCTTTCAGCACCTCATTAGAATGTGAAGCCCAACTGACTAATAAATGTGAGCTTCAAAACATGGAATGAAGCATCAACCACCTTAATGTAATGCTCACAATTCCCACCAGGATAACCACTCATATCCTTACTCTACAGGTTTAGGTGTACCCATATTAGTTCTTTGATATTCCTTTTTACTATGGATTGAATTTGATTGGTCATAATTGAAGACTTTAATCCCCTAGTGCACAAACTTGTGTTGATCTTCTAATGCACCCTTTAATATTCATCACATTTGGATGGTACGGCCTCACAAATGTTCCAAGAGATCTTGTCCATGGACATGTAGTGATTCTTTGCTCATCTCTTGAAAGATTTTGTTTTCTAGCCATATATTCCAAGTGACCACTCCTAGAATGATTTCACACATTTTAAGTCCTTACAACATGAAATTTACCTAGCATTTAGCACATGAAATGCTTGGAAGTTGAAAACTTCATTCCAACGTCAATAACTGAGTTGTTTGCTACAAAATTATTACTGGGCGATTGTCATGGAGACTAAATTTCTACAGTTTGCATAGAATCAAAATCAAGGAATTGGTTTTGCATTAGCCAACGCTCTGAAGAATGCATGCTTTTTGTTGTTTTACATTAGTTTCTTTGAAGGCGGTGTGCATATTTGATAGTCAATACCTTATCTAATAATAATGAATAACATGTTCTTGATATCTCTCCAACTATGAAATGAATATTGTATTTGCTTTACAGCTCCATATTGTATTCACATGAAGGTTGGAATTTGAATTGAAATAACATGTGGGTGTTGACGCAGGGATGGATCATGTAGATGGTGAGACAAAGCAACATAATGTATCTTCTACAAAAAGATTTTGGGGTGTTGTGAACATTGTCATTGGAAGTGGCTTTGATCCTGAAAACAGAAGAGTTTATTATAAATTAAACGACAAGCAGGTTTACTCTATGACGTGCAAATTAGATGAGTTTAGTAATCCTCTGTACCCAATAATTGCAACGAACTATGATGTGACTGTGTTGGTAAATCTTGGCCAGAGTGCATTTGAGTATGCTCCAGCCAATGATCAAAGGGTGGCTGATCCATGCTTCAAAAGTCCGCTTTTTCCTAGTCCTCACAAATTACCAGGTGCCTTTTATGAAGACAATGATGATCTTTTTTCAATGGGTAAACTTGATTCACAATGGCTAGCAAATGTTGATTGTTCCAATTCACATGATGTGTAAAACAAATACCCGCCTTCTGAGGGTGAATCTGAGTTCTTTGAGATTGTCCTTGATATAAATAAGTAAATACAGAAGCTTTCCATATATAGGATTCTTTGCCAAATGCATCACAGTAGAGTTGTATTTTTGTATCAATATACTTCTATGTTTCATCTCTTTGTGCATGAGATTGGTAAGGATATCCAATTTTGAAGCGTAGACCCTCCCCTCTTATCTCTTCTATCTTGGAAATATTATATAGGTCCATGTGTGGATATTTTATTGGAAGGTAATGTTTTATGTATAGTACTCTTGATTCAAGTGGCAACTGGCTTGGTTTTGATTTTCATCCAAATTGATCATGGGACAAGAATGGAACTCAAGAATTGTGGCTGGTCATTTAAACAACCAGGCCATGTTCATTTCCTTTTTGGAATAACATCCAAAAGATTAAATGCACACTGCAAATTGGAAACATAATTCACAAGGGTCGTGACATGTTTTTGCCTTCATAAAATATATAATGTGAAAAACCGAGCATTCAAAACTTGTGAATTCTATTCGAAGAATGGATCTCTATCTCTGTCTCAAATTTAATGAAATGTTGGTTGAAGATATTATTTTAAAATAATTCTCCTCAAAATACAAAAACAATTTGTCTTCTTGTAGTTTCAAGCTACCATGCATCATTTCCCATATATGCCAAAGGAATTTTTCCATATTATACTGACAAGCCCTAAAATATTCCATAGCCACATTCATAAGGCAATGTCTTTTTCCAAACTTATATAAATTGGTCGGTATTAAAGATTGGAATATACAAAACTGCAAGTCCATTGAGAATTAGAGAAGTGAACCTACTAGATTGAGCTAAGGCATTATGGACATAAATAGTGTGATTGAGTAGACACTTGTGTTGATTACTTACTCCTTCAGTAGTGTCAAGTGTATGATGAATACCACAATGCACGTTAGAGGTGTAAGGACCCGAACATAACCCTCTCCTCTTGCCCAATAAGGGGAGGGTGAAGTTAGGAGAAATGGACCAAGGTCTATGGCATGGGAATGTATCATCCTTATAACTCGAATCAAAAGGAAACAGGTGGAACTGGGAATGTCGTATGAACAACACCTAAAGTTACTAGATCGGTTCAAGAATTGTTCATTTTTTTACAGTTTTGTAATTTGAAGTTCATAGGATGAAACGGGAAAACTTCCAGCCATGATATGTGTGTCCATCTTCAATGTCATATTTAAATTTAATGGAAATATGCTATCCACTTGGTTTCTAGAGAAATGGGTAGCAACAGTATGGATAGATGGAGATAGTCTATTGTGAATTGCATTTCAAATTAAAATGGCAAAAGTTTCTATAACATTGTAATGTTCCTAGAACCCTTGGATCAAGATATATTTGATTTCAGTAAATAAGATGCTTTGTAAATGGTAGGCCTATGACCTGTCCATTTCATCAACATAGATATTTTACGAATATAAAAATTTGTTCTTTGTTTTGGGTGCAACTCTAGGTACAAACTTTAAGAGTTGTTCATCATCAACAGAGAAACAATACCTTGTTCCTAGATTGGCTCATTGTTTGGTTTAGTTTCTATGGAAAACCAAGACCAATCAATGAAAAAACAAAAAAAACAGTTTTGTTTTCACAATTCTTGTTGTGCCAATGACAACCCAACATTGAGTCAAACACAATAGTAGTTGACAGTTGTAAGATGTTTGTGTACATATGGTTTATAGGTTGGTGAACTAGTATGATTTTGGGTCGGAGAGCATGCACTAATCAAAGGTCGTAGAGCATTCTAAAAACACAATAATTGTCTTTTTGCCTAAAAACCCTAGTTCTATGTCTTCTTATATTTTCAAATAAAAATTATGTTTTTATTTGTAAATACTCCCAAAAAAGAGTGGTGTGTGTGTATAAGTGACCTAAGTCCTAAGTCTAAACCTAAGCCATATCATCACATATCAACTATATATATTCCAAAATCCACATGTCAAACACCAAATCACAACATACAACACAAAGCCCAACACACCAAGCGTTAAACTCACAAGTGGATAGCCTTGGGCTCACATCATCGAACATGTAGTGTATGCATCGATGTATATAAACATTTCAAAAGGGTTTTTCCTTCTCCATGTGGGATAATTCCCCAAATATTAAGAAATAAAAACACAGAGTTTTAAATGCAGAATTGAAATATTAGTGTTTCCTTTTTCCATATGGGATTATGCGCCAAGTGTCTATAGGTGTCAAGGAGAAAGCATCGGGTCGACATTTCCATTTGTGATAGTGCAGGAGTTTTGTTTGAGGATCATTTTGAGGTTGATCCGCCATTTATGTGTGCCTGATTTTCTCACAATTGGTGTGAATGCTGCTTTCAGAGAGCTGCTAGAATTTGGGTTGTTTCATGAAGATCCACATCCCGGGAACACTTTTGCAATGTGTGATGGATGTATTGCATATATAGACTTCAGGAATAGCAGTGCACTAACAAAAACACGATGTTGGAAAGATGATGACTGGAAGTGGACTTGTACTTGTGGATTTTATGTTGAAGAATTCTTAGTTTCTGGCTATTTAGTAAATGCCTTAAAGGCATATTTATAAGTTGGAATCAGTTCAGTTACAAGGGTTATAATAGTTAGTGCTTTGTTGTTGATATGATGTTGAGATATGCATAGCAGAGCTTCAGGACCAAGTTCCCCCATTTGATTCAGAAATTGCAATTGCTTTGTTCCAGAAACAAAAGGACTATCCCTTTTAAAAAGAATAGGTGATGATGGTGAGAGTATCTTCTTTGCATAAAGAACAGGTGACATGTTTTATCAAGGGTGGTGCTAATGATTAAAGAATGGTTCAGGGAGCTCCTAGGAGAGGTGTAGTCCAAGAATTTATAAATCAAGGACAATCCATTGACAATGCATACTCAAAATGTCAATGGAGTTTATCTGCAGAAAAAACATGTGGCTATAGCGCAACTCTTAAGGTTGAGTTGAAATACCTTCATGATTATGTTGGGATCAATACAATCATAGGTTTAATAGCAGATGGAAAAGTTGTTGCCCTTATCCAGTATGAATGGAGTCCAAAGTATTTGATAGCCATTGGGGAAATAACCCTTGCAACTCAGTGAATCTAAATAACCTTGATGCAAAAGATGATTATACAATGTCATAGTATTGCAATGGAGCAATGTTTGCAGCATTTAAACAAGTTGTTTTGTGCATTTAATATAAAATTGAGAAAAAATCTTCCTACATGAAGTTGGTAGTGCAAAGAGAATTTTCACAATGTATTGTGCTACCAATAGTATTGGCTTTTGCAAATTGGAGGAAAAGTCAAAGGAGGACTCCTTTTCAGTTGAAGAATGGGTGACTCAAGGCCTAGTTGTCATTGGAGATTCTAGAAGAGGATTGTCATCATCCAACAAGCTTGTGGAGTTGTCGAAGAATCATTTTAGGATCAGGGTTTGATTCCCTTAAATTAGGATCTTATCTCATTTATTGTAACTAGATTAGATTTTGCATCTATTCGGTCCCTCTTTGGAGGATCTCAGTTAAACATTGTAAGGCTATAAAGCCAATCATTTCTACAGTGAAATTGAGGGGGGAAAGCAGTCTCGAGGACTATGTTTCGAGATTCAAGACTCTTATGCACTCTTTTATGAAGAATACCTTTGAATATATTCTGGAGTTATAAGTTTCTTTCACTGTTATTGTTCAGACCTTCATCGTTCCTTATTTTTTGTACTTATGAGTTGAGTTTTATATTCGTTACCTTGTTTTCTTAATGATTGGTAACTGTCATCTTACCTCTACATTAGTAAACTAAAATCATAAGTAACTATTGCTAGTTATATTTGACCCTTCATATATGTTTTTAATGTATGTGATGCTGCTGATATAGTTAGTTTTCTTCATCCATCTTATTCAAAAAATTATCTGATCAATACCTTTTGAGAGCCTTGTCTTGTCTAGATATTTTCAAATTGTCTTGAGTGAGGGAGTGAGTGAGTTGTTCATTTTGATCCAATTCCATACATACTATTGAGTTATTGATTACATTATCAGGTTCTTTCAATCCACAGCCTAGAGAGACTCCTAGAGTGATAACATATTGGGTTGTACTTATGGGAATAGTAGTGTATAGGTTAAACAAGGAGTAATGATATATCCATATTATACGAGCTTCTACCTTATAGATTATGTAAAACCAATACTTATAACATGATGTAATATGACAGATCTAAGAAGTATCATTTCCATATATGTTATGATCTTGATTACGAAGCTAGCATGATAGTATAAACATATGGGAAACACCATACCTAATAACAGTATAAACTGAATTCACTCTATTATCTCATTGTTGTTATGGTACTTACTATAATGATTAGTCATATAAGATTGGTACTACTTGTATCATCTAACTTCCATTCCCCTATATGTGTCCTCTGTATTTCCTTATATTCCCATATGTTCCATATGCTCATACTATAAATATAAAACACAATAGGAGCAATTGTGGTTGTATCGATAGAATAAGCCATGTATTACCATAGTTAGTGATATGTATTATATTATAGGGATACCATTGACCGAGTACCATATAGAGATATACTGATGAGATTGATCGAATAATGGATAACGATAAGATGGATATGATACAATGGTGGTTATATCACCATAATTAGAACAAGTAAGCAGTTGGAACCTATGACTCCAACTTAGATTGAATATAGAGTGTAAAGAGTGCTAATACTACATATTCAACAAGCAATGGAAGCGCAACTTATTAGGGATAATACTAATAGCACAATAGTAACTAGTATCACTATTACTGCTTGTATGTATAAGCTTCTATCATATCCATAGGAGTGACCAACCCAACTTAACTAGTCTAAACAATAGGGATATGCGTATATTCACAATACATAGCAGGTACTCTAAGATATCATGTTCAAAGCTTATAACAGGTTAAGCAATCGCGTTATTCTTGTAATTGTGGTTACTAATATAATATCAATCATAATCAAGCCTTGATAAGCAGATCATGTTACATAGTTATCATGTTGGTTATGTCATTACCTATCACCATTTCATGAGTACTAGTAAGCAGAACCCGATTACAACAAGTAGAGTTCAAGCCTGATGTTGAATATGAACTAATACCACATCTTCATCATATCAAATATTAGGGAGATATAGTATCCATGTATAGACAATATACATAAATTAAGAACCATGTATTCATTAGAGTGATTCCGGGTGATCAAGTAACATAGTATGCCCATGATATATGTAAAGATTACGTATGATATTGCTTGTATTTCACCTATTTCTTAAGCTTAGAGCTTGAATACCATCTATATTATGGATAATACTTGGATATGTATAAAGATTATAGTAAGCTTAGTTGTAGTTATAAAAGGGTGTATATTACTAATATAACCATAACCTACTTAGTAATCATAATAAGGAGAGTAATACACATAGCTTAAAGTGATATACATAGTACGTGTATTAGTTGCAACTACTATGTTCTATAACATTGATGCACATGTTAGATATCAGTAGTAATGGTTCTAGCACTATGTAACATGAACATGATGAAACCTGATTCCATATATAGTATGGCTTAGTTTAAATAGAGCATGTAGAATGATAACCAAGTTGTTGTATGTATTTAGATTAATTATGCTTACTCAATTACACATAACACATGCAATATCACTAGTACCAACTAAGTGTGTTAGATTTTTCATTACCATGGGATATCAACTATGTTCTAATTCCATTGCTTTATCATTACTATTAGGATCTGAATCACATAAGAGTCTGATTTCCATTACTAATCTTAGACTGATTTGTGTAATATCTTGAATATGGTTAAGATAGAGATTAGATAGTGTTGAATAGGGAAACATAGACTGCTATAGAGAGAAATTTCATATGTTCATGATACAGGTAGAGATATTTCACTATGGATTGTAGAGAGCTTTCACTATGGCTAGATCATACATGCAGAGACTAGTAATATGAGAAAGACTAATGGGATTCATAAGGTAAGATGTGATATGGAATAAATACCGGTACTTGTTTACCTTATGTTAACTAAGATCAAGTGTTCAACTTTAATGCACTCTAACCATTGATTAGCTTCTACATAGTAATCCCATATCAACCATTCAATAGAGCCAGTAATCATGGAAAACTAGCAATCCCAGAATATGTGCTTCACCATTTCACAACAATCACAGACAATGCACAACCCAAATGATCCTGAAAATAGAAGAACCTAGAACAAGTGCACAAACTACCCATATGCCGAGTTGTCTACAACTTGTGATGCAACAAGATATACCAAGGAGAAGGTACATATGGTAGCATGGATCCATTTATTCACTACACACATTTTTAGCTATATTATATTTAAAAAGAAATAAACAGATCTAAATTAAAATAACTAGAATTGATGGCTATATAAACTTATATGATGAAAGGAGCAATCACACCTGATCTGATGAATTGGTCGACAGTACAATTGGAATGGTTGGCCCCACGTGTTTCTCTTCAGTTATATGGCCCTCTATTAGTCTTGAGCTTCCCTCAATCGATGAAGAAAGATCTTAAAGTACTTGCCAAAATCATTCAACCTCCATAAATATTTAAAAAATCAATACAAGTAATATTTGTAGTGCATTATTTACTCTAAGATGCATTTTTATGAGAGTGTCAGAACACACCTGATTGAGCTCCTCTTGGTTTAGATAATAATTTATTGGAGCCATGCATCTAATATTTGATCAAACTGCCTCCCTTGATTTGAAGTAGCAACAATGAAGTCAACATTGACTATGTTGTTTCTCTTTTGGATCAAGGGAGGTTTGCTCCAAGATTAAACGACTCCAATTAATTATTCTCTATTGAATAGGGCCAACCACGTGAAGGCAAAATATCTTATGGCCCCTCCCCCCCCTCACACCACTCTCAATTCCCCAATACCCAGTATATAAATCTATTGAAATATTTACATAAAAAACAAACATATTAATATATTAAAATATTCATGTACATCATCATTTAGTACTTTTAGTAGGCATCTTCTTCTTAGCTCTATAGTTCCTAATAATTTCATCAATATCTACATCTTCGTTCTCTGGGTGCTCTTCAAAATCTGATTGTGATTGCATCCTATCACATAGAGCACGCCTAGTCGTGGGGTACTCATGGTGTAATGGAGGCCCCTGTGATGAGGCATCACCTACAAAAGAAAAAAATACAAAATTTAAATGGCCAGTTTTTAAATATCATTGAACTAGTTCAGTAATATTAAAAAAAACACTTGCAATGTAATTATTTACCTAGTGCACTGGTCGACATTGTTGGAATGGTTTCCCCCGTGTGCTTCTCTTCAACTATATGAGCCTCAAGTACAACACTCTCTGCCATTAAGACCACAAACTTTATAAGAACAATCTTAAATGTATAAGTAAAAAAAATAGAAATCGTAGTTATACATTTTGTATTTCTATTTTTTTTACTTATACATTTAAGATTGTTCTTATAAATTTTGTGGTCTTAATGGCAGAGAGTGTTGTACTTGAGAAAAATCAGCAAAGCCTTATTCTCCAAGGACCTATAAAAATCATTGTTCCCTACACGCAAAATGATTATATGATTATTAAATTAAAAATAATTATTTAGATGATTTATATTTGTCTACATAGAGAACATGAAAAAAATAAAATTTTAAAAATTTTCTGGGACTTTAACCTACTTTAATGGAAACCCTTCCTCGTTGACCATAAAGGTGCCCTTAAGGGTCCCTATGCTGGCCACACGTCTTGCTTTACAAAAAGAAACCATATAGTTTGTCAAATCATCGGCCTCATCTCCGTCACCACCTCCAGAGCCTACCTGTGTGGCCGCTTCCTCGGTGGGCATGTCATGGCTCCCACCTAATGGCATGGAAGGTGGAGATGTGAATAGCTACGTCCTGGAAGCTATACGAGGTCCTTCGTTGGGACCCTGTGGCATCTGTGCAACACCACTACTACCAATACCATGCATGTCGATGTCAACAGGATCCAAAAATATCTAAATAAGAAAGAAAACATTTTTTCGTTTAGATAATGTAAAAGTTAAAAATCAAGCTTTCATAATTGATCTTATGACATAAAAATAAAACAACTTGAAATTATGGGTATTACATTATATGTCTTAAGCCTTGTCATAACTTCTCTGATCCTTTCTTTAACCTCAAGAGTTTTATCTAGAATATATAACAAGTGAGCTAGTTCCTTGTTTCCTTTATTGATCTGTTTCCTTATTAAAATCATAGGGTCGAGGGATTCATACAAATCCCTTTCACTGAGTGAATTATCATCAGCATCATGTCCTGCCGACTACATATTCGACAAAATAAATGATAATTCAGTGATGTAAAAAAATAAAATAATTGATTGCCACAGAAATAAAATGCACATTAAATGCAATTCAAAAATTGTTGTTCATTTACTTGTTTTGAGGCCGTTATTGATTTACCACAATCATCCTGCCACATTATAGTAAAATTAGAACCATGATCATTATCATGAGAAATAAATTCAAATGTATGAGAAATTCAAATGTTGATAACAAAAATAAAACATAATGAAAATCATAAAATATGAGTCATTGCTTACAGGTTGGGTAAATTAGTATACATACTGCTCCCATAATAGCAACATCTATATCTATTCGATTCAAATTGTAATCAATTAATATCTCTTCCCCCGTAGCTATTGATTTTATTGCACATACGAATACACGGCTTCCTTCATGCCCCTCAAATATGCAATTAGGTGACTTATTTGTGGTCGCAAGTCGTACTATTTATAAACCCTTAAATATTCCCCGTTTATTTTGGCCTTCCATCAATGTAGATAGTTGCTCCTTTATTTTTATCATTGTCTTTTAGCTGTATATAATTTGCAACCAAGCCATATCTTCACATACTTTTTGTATATTGGACTATTTGTATCCAATCTTTGTAGATATAATAGGGTCCAACGTACTCCATCAATTCAGTTAATCCGTCATAACAGACCTTTATGCCATCCATGGAAAATAGCCCCAAACCATGTAATGACGATGGAGCAATCCGGTATATCCTTTCGTTTACACAAAAATCAATGTTTATTTCAGGAAGATCCTTGGGTACCCATTGTTTCACTATATGTTTGTACATCAAGGGCACCTCGATGTCGTCTATGCTCTCATGATCATAAGAACATGATCCCCCTTTCACAAGAAAAAAGTCCACACTTTTATGGAATTTTCTTCTAATCTTCTCACCTCTAGTTGATCTCCACTTGTTAGACGTACTAGATGTCTCACTTTCTTCTATTCTACTTGAACGTCCCTCACTCAATGAAGATAGATCTGACAAATACCTATTTTCCTGTATGTCCTATAAAACCATTAATGACATAAACAATCAGTCAATCAAGATGTAGCACTAGTTCATTACTAGTATCCTATTAGTATCACAATAAGCTCTTAATGATTACCATAGTGTTACTCTTTCTAGTATCCTATTATGTTGGGAATTTTTCTCATGTAACTTTACCCTAAGATTTTTTTAACAATTTAACGACAACCCAAATCATGGTATTTCTGAAAAAAATGAACAAGAAAGATGGAACTTTAACTCAACGAAAACACTACCCTCGTCGGAAATATGAACCCAAAGAGAAGAAATGGTAGAAAAGTAAATGTGGCCTATACATGTCAAAAGGGAGCGACCAATTGAGAGTAAAGTACATTGTTAAGTAACAAATATGAGAGTTGTTATTGATTCGTATCTTCACAACTCCCAAGGTATCTTCACAACACCTGAGTTCCTTCACAACTCTCGATGCAATCTTACAACTCTCGAGGCATTGGCCAGAATGGCATAGGCATTTTGGGGATATTCTTCATGCACATGGACCTCTCATGCCCTGCCACATTACAAATATTGGAGTGACAACTTGTTTGCGCATTTGGAGGCATGTGTCACATAGTTTGTTGGAAGACCTCCTAGTTTGATCGATGTTTGATATTGACGAGAAAACATGCTTCGTAGACAAGACCTCAATGGCTAAGATTTTTGTGGAAATGAACTTGGGAGATGGATTTTCTTGAAGGAATTGAGATTATGCTGCAAGTACAATAATCATCTTACAAATCCTAGACCTAGACCAACTAACAGGTGATTAAGATAGGGGGCATGGCTATCAAACTTGTTATATGATCCCTTGAGGTCACCAAGGAATCCTCCCTTATGGTGGACCTCCATCACTAAAACAAGGGAAGATGCTACTTAGGTGGCATTGGTAGTTTCTTCCATAGTTACGAAAGATTTGGGAATCATTTGGTGGGTTTTGCACAAGTAAAAATCCTATGATAAGAGTTCCATAGGCGAGAAAAACATCTGAGAGTGGTATTCTGTGAGCATAATAGAGGGGGAGAGATTATTTAGTAGCCATATAGGCCACGGTGTCAAAGGAAACTCCATAGAGAGTGCCTATTTATTTGCACTTTCGTTTGAAGAAAAGAGAGTAGAGAGACCTTACCTTCTAGTTGGGTTTTCTCCCGTATTGGGTTTCCCAAGTCATATCTTGTGTTTATTTGTGGATGGTGTGTGAGTATTTATTTATTTTTCTCTATTTTTCATATTTTAGGTATTTCATACATTTCGTATCCAATCTTCAACAAATAATGGATCAATATATTTTATCTAAATCACATTTTCCCACAACCCTAGTACTTTGATTAATCTCTAAGCATTCATTCCTACTCAATCTTTTCCAAAGAAGTGGATATTTTTCAAATCCCATCCACCTAATGCTTTTGGATTTGCTAGCCTCTTCTGGTGTACTTAATAAAATCCATGTGTCCTTATTACCTTTCCATAAGAAGTCAAACAATCTCTTTTTTATTTTTTATAGTATCCCTACAAGTATAAAGAAAAAGAGTTCTAGTAGATAGGGGTTGCTTGAAGCACTGATTTTATCAATGTTAATTTGCCTCCCATGGAAAGCCATGTATTACACTAGCCTAAAATTCTCTTCTCCACTTTTTGAAACAATCAAGGCCAATCTCTATGCCCATATGAATTTTCCTTTGGTACATAACACATGTACTTTGATCATTTATTGAAATCAAGTAAGTTGAAGGGGAGATCGTGTTTTAACCCTCTAGTTAGAGATAATTTTTTAACCCTTTAATTTTTTGAACAACCATGCCTTAGGAATTTTGTTGGTTTAAAGAAAGTGGGTTTTGTTGACGGGCGTAAATGACACACCATCAACTAGAAGGTCAAATCTGGACGGGGGTTGTCTAAATAAACCAAGCCGTTTGGAGTGAGATGACCTGGCGGGTTTAACGGCTCTATTGGCCGATTAAAAATCCTAAAAAGACAAAAAGAAAGGAAACTAATCTGAAAGAAACTACAATACCATGTACATGAATTTAATTATTTACAAATGTTAAACAGAAACATAAACTTGTGATTATGAACATGGTATTTACAGTTTGCAAGTTTTGGTGGATGTCTTGCGAAATCAATGTTTTTTGCAATTGTTTACGAAGTAGATAAAGAAAGCACATACATTTTATATTTTCTGTTTAGTAATTTGAAATCTAAGAATTCACACATACTAATAAGACATAATTTGAAACAAGAACAGGATAAAAGTTCAAAGCCAATCTAAATTGTTCCTAGTTCATTAATAAACAAACTAATAACAGACATAGAATGCAAGTAAAACTAACCTGAGATTAATCAATTATCGAGTTTATGTCTCTGCGCAATTTAAATTCCCAGCTATCTTGCCTATGAGAGAAACCTGTAATAGGCTTGTGCTAACATTCCCAGAGTAAACTCAAAGGTGTGCTTAGGAGTAAAGATATAAGAAACATAGTAATAAACATGTAAATCATGTGATCTTGTAATGATGAATACTTATAGTAAGAGAAATTTAATATAAAGTATTCGTGTAATATATCACTTAACATCAAGCATAAATCAATGATATTTGAATGAAATAATGATCACAGATATGATATATGAACAACAAATTACAGATAGAATTTAAAGTCCAAAATAAAATGAAACATTATATGCTAATAAGACTAAAGCTTTATAACATATTAACATTCCATAATATAAAAGGCAAAAAATAATGGAACAATGTCATGCTGGACTAAATCCGAGGTGTGAATAACTTGTCCATACAGTCTTGAAAGTTACTTGTCCATAATGCATCCAAAAAAGGTCTCCTTACTACTGAGAATGAACAGTATTTAAACTGCTTCAAGTTTCAAATGCTCATATCTCACAGGATAGAGTTGAATCCATAAACATTGGGTAATATTACGAAAATAACAAAAATAGTAACCACTCATGCAAGAGTTGGTTTGTTCAAAATTAAACCAAAGTCTGATAAAACATAAAGAAGGAGAAACTTTTGAACATTTGAGTGTATAATTGAAAGATTTTTGCTCCAAGCAATCAACAACACAATCTTCCATTTCCCGAGAAAAGCAAAACCAATTTGATATATTAGATTTTTTTTTTTACTAATTATTCAAAAGAGACTTAGCTACAGAATCATAGATTCTGTAGCTAGTCCTATTTTAGCAAATGAAATCAAAATTAAAATATTCCTATTTCGACTTTGACAATAGAATCGAATGAAATCAAAACAAAACGTTTTACAATTAAAAATTTGTCAAAGAGGGATCAGACAAATCAGAGTTTATAATTGCTTTGAAATTGGTCGTATTCTTAATGATTATATTTCCAGCGCTCTTTATTTTTTTATTCTCCCTCTCTGTATGTGCCTTGAGATCAAGGTTCTCTTGTTTCAACAGATCGTTCTAAGCAGTCAAGGTTCTAATTCGGACCTGTAGGAGAGGAACATCTATATAGCAATGCTCCACCCAATCGAGGCAGCTATCACAGTGTACTGGGGTGATGACATATCGACGTGGGACACAGTCGACCAAGGGTGCTTCAATATTACCTGCGGTTTGTTCCAGATCGTTCCCGATACCCGAAAACCCTTCTTTACCCTTAAGACATGGGGGTAGATTGGTCACAAAATCATATGGTTCAACATGGATGGTAATCTCCCTCCTAGAACACTGATTTTCGGGGTCTTCCCGCATCAAGAAATTCTCTATCTCATGATCCAAGCCTTGATCATCGATCTCGATCGATTCGATCGAGATCATATGATTATCCTTTCGGTTTCTTAGTTTTCTAGAGATTATATGACCAACGTTCTTATTATTGAAACTTAAATCCATTCACTGTTGTTTCCTTCCTTTACAGAGTTTCTTGACATCAGATGTAACATTAACGTTTAAAATAGCATTGTTCATAGGCACCCGAGGATATTTTTCCTTTAATTCGAGAATCACTTGTTCCAGAGATCTTCCAAGTGAAAACCTACACGATAATGCTTCATCTAGAGGGGTTTTATCAATAAATTTTGGTCCATCAATTGAATTAACGACCTGGATTTGAACCACTGGCATGTCTGAGTTAGGGTTTGCAATTAAAAGAGGATTGGTTGTAGCATCAGCCTGTGTGAATCCATTTCTTATCAGAAAGGTTTCCCAATTGTCACCTATCTTCAACAAATTATGAACCAACAAGATTTTAACGAGTTCATGGTGAAACAACCTCGAATTGATACCCTGTCGCTTGTAACGCTTGGACATCTTGTAAAGAATCATCAATAGGTAAAAGGGCATATCTAATTCGAGCCCTATGAAATTCATAATCAAACAGATATGGTATAGAAAAACCAGTCTGTATCGACCTTCACACGTAACAAATTGCTTCAGAATTAAAAGTAGACTATGCCATATAGGTTTTAACAGAGCGATAGGAATACCTTTTATACAACAAGTGGTTTTATGGGAGGTCATAAATAAACTCCATGAGACCTCTTCTATTTTGGAATTTTTAAACCACCTCTCATCCTTTGATGAGAGCCCTGTCGCTTTGCTCATGAAATACTCTGTCAATTCCAACTGTATATCTCCAATCTTAGCTCTGAAACCGTAAAGGTTTGTGCAAAATCTTTTGCAACCTAGAGATTATAGACCTCAAACTTCTTTAGGAATGCATCCCACCCATGATCTTTTAGGTCGTCAATAGTGTTGTCATGGGAGAGTAAGGCTTGGCATTCGTTCAGCTCTATATGAACGACGGGTGCCATGACCACTATAATAAGGATGAAACATAAATCACTCGGAATATTTTTAGGTTCCCAACGTGCAAGTGACAGAAATAGGTCTGAGCTGAGAGTGAAAGAATGGAAATAGTAGAGCCTCGTGGCTATCATAACTTGGATAGGAGAATTAGGGAGAACGAAAACCATAGGGTTCACATAAATCAATACCATCTCTCACGATGAGTGCCAAAACCTACAGAGTACAAAACCCTGTGCACATAATGAATAGCTTCATTAATGTTTTGTGCCAGCAAGGTAAGGTCAAAATGAAAGTACAACATGCATGTACTCATTGGCATGAATGCTGATATGACCATTAAACTCATGAAAATAATACCAATAGTTAACCAATGTTCTCCATGCATCAAAGCATTAATGAACTATCGAACCATTGAATTCATAACAACCATAATAAAAAAGAAAAATTCAATAATGGATTAATCAACCATTTCATAAGATTTGAATCTTTAATCACATATGGGTGGATTTTAAAATGATATTTCTAAGGTAAAAGATTATTAAACCAAGGCAAGTTTTATGTTTAGATTCATGCTTACAGTCATGAATTAAACATAAAACAAATGAAAATGCAAACAAACAAAACAAACTTAAATAAGTAAGCTTTAATCCAATCATCGTTTCGAAAATTAGAAATATAAGAATTTAAAAAAGAGAGGTGATGGTAGCTACTGAAAGGTGTAAACTCTTTTTGTTGTGATGAGTATAAAAATCGTGTGTGGTTGCCAACAATGGCGACGTACTGGGCAAAGAAGTTATATCTACATCACTAGAAAATTCATGTTAGGGTGAATCAAAAGAAATGAACTTTATAGAAATAGTTAACAACAGGTCAAGCATACTAATCATAACTCAGAAAATAATGCAGTTTAGCATCAGATGTATTTCTGTCTAAATAAAATGTCATCCAGTATCCAACTTAGATTACGAGTGTAGTGATTGTTTATATAGTTGACTTCGATACAGTTAACAGGGCCATTGCTGCCAGCAGGCGTCCATAGCCTCGATGGGGATGTCATTTGACGCACTCTAGTACCTCTATCTTGTCCAAGAGTCGTCCATTTATGATATGAGACATTTTTTCACTTTGATCAAATTGAAAACAGACATGAGGACCTTCTTAAATCCAGCATTGCTTCACTGCCAGCAGGCCTATTCAGTACCCCGACGAAGTTGCCTTGGTATCATGCATGCATTTACCCACTGCTAGCAGACCTGTTCAGTGTCTCGACAGGTTTACATACACTTACCACACATTACCGTGCTTTCAACCCTCTAGAATTTGTTTATAAAATTGCAGACACTTTATGATATTCAAGAGAGCGGGGTGATATTGAAAATATTAGAAAAACCTAATCCTTTGCAACTTATTTTGACGATCTTCATCATAATTTGAAAACTTAGATTTCAGTTAAGAAACCATATCAAGGATGAGAAGGTACAATTGAGTTGTTTTTCTCAAAACTGGGACAGCGTTAGAATTTTATTAATGACAATCACGTCTACTTATAATTTCAATGAGAAACTAGAAACACTGATTTGAACAAAAACTCATTTCTGTTGATCTGAGTTTTATCACTTACTGCTCGGGTGCTTGGGAAGTTATCAACTACTGCTAATGAACGAAAATATGATTTCCCTTCCAAAAATGAAATGGTGACTCAGAGATAATTATTTGAAAACAAATCAAAATCAAGCAAAATGAAAAGAACCAAAATTAAAAACAGAAAAGAAAATTAAAAATATGCACAAAGGGGTGGATCTGAAATCATTAGGTGAAATACCTTTTGAGAGCCTGCCCATTCACTGGAAAAGTGTCTGGCTGTCCCTCCAAATTATGCAGACGGAAAGAGATGGGACCCAATTTTTGAGAAATTACAAATGGTCCCAACCACAGATTCTGGAACTTGGTGTGTTCCCCCTTTCCCTCGTGAGCTTTGTCCCACTTGAGAACCAAGTCTCTGACATTGAAATTCCTATCTGAAGAATAATTTGAATCAAACTATCTTTTTACAATTTGTTGATGCTAATCTAGTTTCTGCTTTGCTTGTGTTCTTACTTCTTCCAGTTTTAATAAGTCATTTAATCAATTTTCTAGAGGAGGGCACTCTTCTTCTTGAACTTTTTGTGACAGTTGTAGGGAGGGAAGTAAAACATATGGAGGGAGAATTGTTTCTCTTCTGTAGATGAGGAAGGAAGGGGAATTACCAACAAAATCTTTTGGTGTTACCCTATCAGCCCAGAGTGTGTTATACAGTGCATTGTGCCAGTTCTTGTGATTTTCTGAAACTGTCATTTTAATAATCTTGATTAAATTTTTGTTTGTTGATTTTTCTAAGCCATTTCCTTGAGGGTAGTAGCTTGCGAAATAATTCAGTTTAATCAATTTTTCCAAAGCAAAGATGTTCATATCAAGGAATGAAAAGTAAGAGGCTTTATTAAAAACTAGACATTTGGGAATGCCGAATTGAGTGATGATATGGGAGTTAAGGAAAGATATTACCCGATTTGTGTTCACCACTTTCAAGGGTGCAGCCTCAGACCATCTAGTAAAATAATCCTCCATTGTAAGGATATACTTGTGCTGCTGCGAAGAAGAGGAATTAATTGGTCCTATGATGTCAAGGCCCCATTGTTGAAAAGGGGAATCTACAATGACAGGTTGCAAAGGGAATGTTGCCTTTTTCACCTGTCCTGCAGCCTTTTGGCAGATTATGCATTTACGACACAACGCATGGGTGTCTTTAAACAAAGTAGGCCAATATTACCCAACTCTTAGTACTTTATGGGCAATATTATCTCCACTGTAATGACCACCGACTTCTCCTACATGAAGTTCAGATAGCAGTTTTTCTTCCTCTTCCTTTTCTAAACAATGCATAAGAACACCATCAAAGTTTTTTCAAAATAATACATCATTTATTAACTGGAAAGATGAAGACTTAAGCCTAAGTTCTCTTATGTTTTTAGGATCAAGATTGTGGGGAGTAGATCCATGTGTCAAATAAAATTTAATGTTCTCATACCAGGAATTGGCAGCAACTTGTGCACAACTGATCTGTTTTTCGTCAGGTTGATTAATAGTTGATGTGTTTATTTGGATTTCTTGTTCTTCAACCGAATCAACCACCAATTTACATAGGATTTGACCTCTAACAATTTGTGCAGGGGTTATTTCAAGGTCATATTCCTGTAACGATGTCATCCAATTTGCCCTTTTCTCACCCAGCTCTTTTTGTACTAACGAGTTTCTCACAATAGTGTAAGGAACAATAACCTTGGTTCTGGATTTCAACAGGTAAGACCGGAAGTGTTTTACTGCTTTGAAAATATCATATGATTGTTGATCTACTGCGGGGTAGTTAAGCTCTTCTCCTTTGAAAGTTGAACTCATGAAAGCAATGGGTATCTCATTGCTTTCAACATTTTTTTGAGTTAGCATAGTAGCATAAGATCGGTCAGACGCGAAAGTGTAAAGAGTGAAATCCTGAGAAAAGTCGAGACTCATCAATGAAGGGGCTTCTATTATTGCTTTTCTAATTGAGTCAAAAGCCTAACTTTCTTTTGGTCCCCAACAGTACAACACACCATTTTTAATTAAATTCTGTAATGGTCTTACCATTTCCAAGAAACTTGGGAAAAACCTTCTGATGAAATTAATCTTGCCCAAAAAGGACTGCATGGATTTTTTGGACAAAGGAGGGGGGAGTTTAGAAATAGCTTGGGTTCTTTCAGGGTCAATAATCATTTCGTCCTTACACACTATAAATCCAAGTAGTTTACCTTGCTCCATTGCAAAGACCAATTTCTTAGGGTTGAGAGATATGTCGAACTTGTGCCATCGTTCTAGGACAGTCCTGAGATGAGACAAGTGATCTTTCTTGCTTTTAGAGAAGATAGTGACATCATCAAGATAGACCATGACTGATTGGTTAATGAGGCCATGGAAAGAAATATCCATTGCTCTATGAAAAGTGGTACCGACGTTTATCAGTCCAAAAGGCATTTTCATGTACGCATAAGTGCCCCATGGGGTACGAAAGGTGGTTTTAAGCTGGTTTGAGAGAGACATAAGGACCTGGTTGTATCCCAAAAAACCATCTAGTAGAGATAGTCTTTCGGAACCAGACACCTGTTGTAGGATTTTTTCCATTGGAGGAACAGGGTAGTTTTCTTTATTAGACGCTTAGTTTAAGTTATGAAAATCGACACAGAGTCGAATTTGACCACTTTTCTTTCTTACAGGGACTAGATTAGACACCCATTATGTGTGCCTGACCGGGAAAATTATCTTTGCAGTTAGTAATTTTTTTAGTTCCTTTTTAACAGTGGGTTCCAATTTAGGGTGTATATTTCTCAATTTCTGTTGAAAAGGATGAGTCTGGGGTTTCATAGGGATAACATGTTGTATGATGTTAGGGTCAAATCTTTTCAAATCATCATATTTCCAAGCAAAAACGTATTTAAATTCTTTAAATAACTTTATAAAAGTATATATTTCTTGCTTGGAGCATCCCTTTCCCAAATTAATATTTTGAGGATTATCCTTTGTTCGTAAATTTATCGTCTCATAAATCAAAGAGGAACTGTTAGTTTTACAATTGACTACCCCTCTAAATTTATCATGCAAGTCATAGAATATCTCTAGTCTCACAACAGATTTGGCGATAGAGTTTACCATCTCAGATGTAGATTTAGGAGATCGAGGATTAGATATTACCGTGAAATTCTGGAGGTTCTTGTCATGAGTACCTTCACCAATGACTGCACCTTGGAAGGTGTCTTCCATGTGAAGAAAGTTTATGATCTGTTGGTCATCATTGAATACTCTCCAATTTGTGATGTTATCTGGGATCAACGGCTTGAACAACAATTCAATCAAAAATGCATTAGGAGAAAGACCTTCATCGGGAAATAGTTTAGAAGCAACATTGGCCAATAAATCAGCTTCCGAATTACTTAATCTAGGAATGGAATTTATGTTAAATGCTGAAAAGGTTTGCATCAAACTCCATACCTCAGTTTGGTAGCTTTTCAGATGTGGTGATAAGCAATGTATGGCGTTTCTTACCTGCTTGACCACGATTTATGAATCACCAAGTACCATCAAATTCTACGTGTCCATATCCACATCTTTCCTAATTCCTTGTAGAAGTGCTTCGTACTTGACGGTGTTATTAGTGCACTCAAACTCTAGCCGACAAGCAATAAAAGTTTTATTTCCTGCAGGATCGATCAGTAAATAACCTACACCTGCTCCTTCTTTGGATTTGGATCCATCAAAGTACAATGACCATATTTGGGGTTTGTTATTAGTACTTGGCATACTCGACAAATCCGATGTTTGAGTATAGGTTATTACTTCAGACTGCTACCCGGGATCAGTAGTAGAAGAAATTTTGGTCATGAAATTACCAAAGAAGGTATTCATTCCCTGTGTTTCAAATGAGTTTGTAGATGTAACGAATGGCTCATTTAGATCATTTATATCTGTTACAGTATGCTTCAGATAACATTCTCTGTTTATCCTGATTTTATTGGGCTGTCCATTTTTAGGCAGCCACAAATGCGACCAATTTGTGGCAAAGTAACCATCCAGCTATTCTGACCAGTCCATGCTTAAAAACAAACCATAAACTTTAGGGATATCAACAATGATAATGTCAATTATTTGATGAACCTTAGGATTGGACGATAATCTAACCAGAACATTCTTAAGCTCACCAATTACCTTAACGTTTGTTCGATCTAGCTGAATGATTTTGAGATTAGAAGGTTTAACTTTTGCATTAATTTTTTGACAAACAGATAGAAGCATCACGTTTGACGATGCACCGTAATTGACCATGTAATTATGTACATTCCTATTAAAATTTTAAAAGGTTAACAAAAAAGGTGGGACATTTTTCCAAGTGTTAACAACAAAATTCTATTGATTTTTAGTTGTTGTCCCTATAACCGTTTTATCTATATTTGCTACAGTTTTTCCTGCTAAATTCCTTTTATCTGGAAGTTCAAATGTCATTTTAGTTGGGATTTTTTGCGCTGTATTTGAATCAATTTCTACTGATTTCTTGCTGCTAGGATTGTTGTTTTTACTGTTTTCAATGATACTTTGAAGCATTTTCTGCAAAATAAGGGGAAATTTCAACAACTCAAAAACAGAAAGATTAGCTCTCAGTTTTTTTAGATCTTCAATCAAATTGTATTCTAAAAGTGGGGCAGCTAAGCTTTGTTTAATTTCAGCTTTCTTTGACTATTTTGGAAACATATTTTTATTGACTTCGGAAGGGGGTTTGTTTTGCATTTTGCATCTTGTGTTGTAGGGGTGAACAATTTCAAAATTTTCTTGGAAGATATTGTCCGAGAAGTGACCAAAGACAGTGGGAGATGGTTCCTCCTCTTCTGGTACTTCTTCCTCAGCTACGTCCTCAGAACTTTCAGGAGGAACAGAAGCAAAATTATCATGTGCTTCTAAGATGGTTTGCAAAACATACTGTAAACTTTCAAAATTTAGAAATTTTGTGGTTGGGTTTGGTTGGTTGGGAGGAAAAGGTTTTCTGAAAGGAGGTTTAAAACTTCCTTTGCTTGTGGACGCCTCCTCGGCTACTCTCTTAAAGTCAACGACCTGGTTGGACAATTTTTGGAAATCTTTCTGCAAGCTTTCTAAGTCTAAAGATTTTGGTTGATTTTTAGTTTGAGGAGTCCTAGTGAGGATCTCTATTTTCTTTTTAGAGGACAAAGTTGTTTCAACTTCACTATTAAGATTATCTTTCAGGATCAATATATATTTCTCAATATTACTTGCCTCCTCAAAGGATTCAAGCAATGTGTTTTTTTTAGATCTTTTAACCCATATGGCTATATTATTGTGCAAGGATTTAACATAATATGCAACGATTAAACTTTCAGCGGGCATTGAATCTGCAGGGATTTTATTCTTTAAAGTAAGAAATATTTGGTTAAAATCTTTCACTTTTTCCTTAGGATTCATTTTTAAGCTGGAGAGTTCCATAAACAAGACTTCTGGAGATTTATCATCTCCGAATTTTTTCAAGATATAAGTTTCAAACTTGTCCCAAGAGACAATGGTTTGGGGTTGTTGAGAAAAATACCATGTGGAGGCATTTCCCTCAAAAGTATAAGGCAATAATCTACATACTACATCATTGTGTTCAACACTCTAGAGTCTAATGGCCAACATAAATTTTTTGATGTGATCCTCAACGGACTGCTTTGAATTTGGATCAAATTTGGGCAGCCATTTCTCCAGATGTTTCAGTAATGGGTGTTGGGGTCTAGGTACCATCTTGGTCGAGCCAAGGTCTGGAAGGATTGTTTTGGTTTTCCATGGGAGTTGGTGGTGTCGAAGGCTGTGATGGTTCTAATGAAGAAGTGCCTTCATCTGAAGAATCTCCTCCTGAAGAGGATGGAGATGAACTAGGTGGGGAAGGTGGAATACTAGATCCTCTGGCTCCAAGGATAGGTGTTTCAGTAGGATTGGTAGTATTTTCACCTAACGGGTTTTGGAGAAGACCAGTAACTTGAAGTTGTTCTCGGATGTACGAGAAATCATGGGGTTGATTAAGTGGCCTACCAGGTTTTTTGATATGGGCTAAGGCACTATGCATTATTATGAGTGACTGAAGAACAATTTCTTGGATGTCGACCCCTTGAGGAACTAGTGTCACTAGTTCAACGTGAATCTTAGAGTTCTTGTTTGAGGTAGTTGTTGTTTCAAGTGTAACGTTATTGTTTGAGAAACTACGTGTTACAATAGGAGAGTGAGTGTGTGGGGGATGAGTCTTGCAACGTCCACGTGCCATCAATTAAATTTAGGCCCTCCTTCTAATTCCATTTGTTGATAGGCATAAATGACACACCGTCAACTGGAAGGTCAAATCCGGACTGGGGTTGTCTAAATAACCCAAGTCGTTTGGAGTGAGATGACCTGACAGGTTTAATGGCTCTGTTGGCTGGACTAAAAATCCTAAAAAGACAAAGAAAGGCAAATAATATGAAAGAAACTACAATTCCATGTACATGAATTTAATTATTTACAAATGTTAAACGAAAACATAAACTTGTGATTATGAACAGGGTATTTACAGTTTTCAAGTTTTGGTGAATGTCTTGCGAAATCAATGTTTTTTGAAATTTCAAATCTAATCTAAACTGTTCCTATTTCATTAATAAAAAAACTAATAACAAACATAGAATGCGAGTAAAACTAACCTGATATTAATCAATTACTGAGTTTATGTCTTTGCGCAATTCAAATTTCCAGCTATCTTGCCTGTGAGAGAAACCTATAACAGGCTTGTGCTAACATTCCCAAAGTAAACTCAAAGGTGTGCTTAGGAGTAAAGATATAAGAAACAGAGTAATAAACATGTAAATCATGTGATGTTGTAATGATGAATACTTATAGTAAGAGAAATTTAATATAAAGTTGTAACATACCCACTACCTAATAAAAAAAATTCGGTCCTCTGTCAGACTCGAACCCCTAAATACACATGGAGGCCCAGCGTAAGCTGGCTCTTTCTCCCTCCTTCTCCGTTCCCATGTGATCATGGTTTAAGTTCACAGTTCAATCTGAATGCAACATCTTTTGTATTTCACGCTTCGATGGTACCGTAATGTCCGAACATTTGACTCTGCAACCGTCGAACCCTGATAGGGCTAGCGGCCGGCCAATAGGGACGAATCCCTACAAGGTTATCAAACGACCATTAGGAACAAATCCCAATAGGGGTAGAGAACAACCAATGAGAACAGGCCCCGTCACGCTGTTAAGTGGATTACAGGTGGTAGAAGGAGAAACTTCGACACGGTAGTCGACATGACAGGAGGGGGCCCCACTTCACACG
>ML777642.1:264797-303766 GCA_009831015.1 Picea engelmannii
ATCATTTTGTAACAAATGAGAGTTAAATTTGAAAGGGGTTGGAGAATTTTTTTCATCCTTCTCTTAATGAAGAGGATTGGTACATGATTAGATTCCCTCCCATCCCTATTCCATGTTTTGATATTTTCCATATTTTCCATAATTGCATCAGAGACAATAAATCTATCAAGGCACTTCATGAACCTATTCCTTTCTATGCTAAAATGTTTCTAGGTTTGGACCACCTCAATTGGATTTGGGTCACACAATTTATGAGTTTCCATTCTCCAAGAAAAAAACTAGGCAAGGAATCCATTCTACCGTTCTCTCCCGAAACTATCCTTTGTCTCAACACTACGTTTAAATCACCTCCAACAATCACGAACTCATACTTGAGTGCCTAAAAATGAAAATAAAAATCAGAAGCTTTTCCACATTATAAGGCCCATACATGTTGAAGACTTAACTATAGAGCCCTAATTATAAGGAGAAAATCTTAATCCAAATCCCATAAGATAAACTCAAAATTTCGAACCATGAAAGGATGCTTCTAACTTGTGATCACTCCTCTAGATTTACCCACAACATAGAAGGCAAAAAAAGATGATCTTTTTAAAAAGAAGGATAAGATATTTTTGGTGTTTTCTCCTTTTATAATTGTCTCTTGCACCGTCATAATATTATGGTTATAAATTTTTCTTCAAGAGAATAAGCTTTGGATGGTGTAGACTCAAGGGCCCTTTTCACTGGTTCAAGATCAAATGGGAGCTCTACGGAAGTTGGGAATGGTCAACATGGATGCCACTATTATCCTCCACATTCACAATGAATTCCAAGATCAAGACATCACTGATGACCCTAAGGCATTTTATGATAATACATAGAAGTATTTTCAACAACTTGCCATTCTCTTCGCAAGATCTCTCTCATGGTCGGTGCCCTTTGTGAGCTCTCTCTCTCAGTGCCCTCCGCAAGCTCTCTCTAAACTTACAGCCTGTGAGCTCTATCCTAGTGCCCTCTGCAAGCTCGAGCTCTCTATCTCTTCTTGTGAATGGGCACAAGCATAAAAGTATTTTCTTTGAATGGGCGTGAGTTCATGAATGGGCGCGAGTCTCCTTGACTAGATACTAATGAAATGAGATGTTGGATCATATGAAAAAGGGAAGGAAATTAGTGTCAGCATATAATAACATTAATGGTGAATCAAAACCAAGATCCTTGATCACCCATCAATTTTAAAGAACTCAGCTTCGAAACTCATAAATAAAATAAAAAATAAAACTCATAAATAAATAAAAAATAAAACTCATAAATAAATAAAAAATAAAACTCATAAATAAATAAAAAATAAGAAACGAAGAACAACGCTTCAAATTATATGACTATTTGATAAAATAATTGTAAAAAAACTACCCCTCAAAAAAGCTATCATGACATAATCAATATGTTGAATCATTTAGGGTAGTCATTAGAAGGAAATAGGAGATAGAGCATAGTCATGAACTTGCTTTCAAACATTTCCATTATTTTTCAATAAGAGAGAAGCTAAACCACTCACAAAAAGGAAAGGAAAGATATGATGGAAAGAGATGCAGTAGTCAAAGAGGAGGGGTGCCAAGAGATAAGAGGTCACATTAATGTTTTTAAAGGACCTATCAATTTGTAATGGATCATAAAATGTCCCCCCAAGGGACCTTCAAGTCAAAAGAGGTCGTAAAAATTCTTTTAAGGAATACATCAATTCATAATGGATGGTAAAATATCTCTCTATGGGTATGATTCATGGTCAAAAGAGAGAATTGAGATCTTGCAAAAGGATCTTCTATCCTCTTAACCTTATTTGCTTCAAAAGTGGAATTCATTAAGAAGAAGTTGGTATCTTTAGAGGAGCCTACAATGGAGCAATACATAATTCTTGAGTACCCCCTATAGAACATTGGCATAAAGTATTCAAAGGGATTCAACAATAATGAACAAGTTCAAAAGAGATCATATTTAGCCCCATACACCCTTCCTTGATTGAAATAAAGGGCCACACATATTATTTTTGTCTAACCCTTCTTCTATAATTTCCAATTTTTAATGGATTTTTACTTGGATCAATCATTATAACTTTTATTATGTCAAAGGTGTTTCTCTATTATGGTCATATCCACAATGATTTTTACTTCTAAACTACCAACCAATTTGCACAAACTGCATGTGTGGAACAATTGTTGTCTATCCCATCCCATGTGTCAGTTTAGGTTTGCATCATGTGGCAATGGTTTGAATGCAAGAGTTTCTTTGTCTGCTTATTGGGTTTCTTCCTCGTTGATGGTGTTTGTTGATGCGGGTATATAAGATAGCATCTCCTCCATAACTTTATCTACTCTAGTGATAGATCTCTCTAAAACGACATTTTTTTCAAACTTGCACTTACTCCCTCCATCTTTGTTATTAGGGTTAAGTTCTTATTTTCTAGTTGTTGTATGGTATCCATGTGTTGAATTTTGAGAAATTGAGACTTTAATTGTTGGTCAAAAATAATTTTTTCATGCCACATTAAAGAAATTTGTCTACCTCTACTTTCTACTTCCCTCCTTGACTTTGCACTAGTTATCCATCCAAGGACCTCTTCTCTTGATTCCTCCAACTAGTATAGGAGGTCTTGCACATTAGTATCATCAATCCCTATATTAACTTCTTCTTGGGTGTCTTCCATGCCCATTGTAATACTGGAAGGATGGATTTATTTTATGCTATATGTGGTAGGGATATGTGGAGGAGTTGTTAGATCTTGTGCCACCTGATATTTAGTCTTAGCCCTCAATTTTTTACCTTGAATATTCTTAGAACATGATGAGATCCTTTTTTTAAGGATGTGAGAGATTGAATAGGGTGAATAGTGTCTTATTACCATACTAATTTGTTGGTTTTGTTAATTAACTGCACCAATTAACATTCGCATAGTTTCTACTATTTCATTATTACTACTTATATCCCAAAATTTATTATGCAAGATACAACCTAGATTAGTGAATTTTCTCTATGATTTATGTTGGGTTTCTATATTAAGAAACATGATTTTGACTTCTATGGTGTTTATGGTTAGAATGGTGAAGGAAGGTTGATCGGTTTCAATGCAATTTTCCTCAGTTTTCACAGACATAGATGTAAAATCTCTACATGTTTTTTTTATGAAGATATCAAATTATTGAAATGGTAGTTGTGATAGGGGATAATTCCCCACTTACTAGCGTCAAATCAATGGCAAATAAAACTAAATATACTATCCTTATATTTCTAGATTAGTTGTGTATGTCAATGCAACATGAATATATGAAGAAGAATACATGTGGCTAGGCATCTATCCCCCTTTATTTGTATTTCAAAAGTAATCCCGAGAGTCTCCTGAATACTCTAAATGATCTAATCCTCACTTCAAATATATGAACATAAAGAGAAACAAAACCTTCCCCAAACAATCAAGTATAGAAGTAAAGAAACCCTCCCCATATTATATTTATATAGACGTCAACCTTCCCCATACTTAGTGTTGGCCCTCGACCAAGTTTTGGAGAACCTTTGTCGTGTTTGACCATTTTTGGGACTTCGATAGGCTGGTCAAAGACGAAGCACTAGGTGAAGCGGAGATCACGGGATCTTGCCCTCTTTTGCGGTCTTTTTGGGTTTAGGGTTTATGTAATGGGTATGGGATGTCATCCCATGGGTCTTACCCATGTTTAGGCCCCATTTGTAATGCATAAATAGATAGCTAGGCAATGTAAGAAGGGCCCATTATGCTAAGTGCAAATGATGTAAGTAGTTGTATCTATGTGATTGAGTTGGTTATGTGCATATTGTGTATTGAGAACTTGCAGAGCTAAGTGCAAGTGATTGTAAGAAGGCTATGTGCCGTGCCAAGCTCGGGGAAGGAGGATCTTTCGAGGTGTGTGTAGATCTCCTATCCTATGCGGAGTTGACTTGTGGCTCTGTGCATATAAGAAAATTGAAAGAAGATAATAAAGAAGACGAAGAGTTGGTGGGCGTAGCCCCATGCTGGGGGTGAACCACATATATCCTATTTTATGTGCTTTGTGGTATATTGTTCTTATATTGTTCTTAGTGTTGTAATCTTTATGTAAGTTAGATGCATCTAATGTAGTAGCTTAGTGCTTAGTGATATGAATTAATGCTATATCTGATCTATTTCTATCTGCTAAGTGCTTGGTTAGAACGATGCTCCAGAACGACTAGAAACACAGTTATTGCCGGAACATTCGCCATTGGACTGTTGGGACCATGCCATAATGGTTGGAATTGTATTGATTGAGGCATTCCTTCTCGTTGAAGGATTCCATTACGATGTTATCTATTTAACCCGTCGAATGTATTACCATGGACATTTTTGCCAATTGCGATTATCTGAGCCCACAGAGAACTAATCGCTTTCATGCAGTGCTTATTGAGACCTTGCCATCTGTTCTGATACCTTGATTGTTTGATCACTGACCTAAGATATCTGATCTCGAGTGTGTATGTCAGACGAACTTAGCGTAGTAGAGAAATCCATCGAAGAGATCCTCATAGACTTCATGGCTGAAAAGGTCTTGTCTGCAGGAGCACATGCCTCATCGACAAGAGGAGTGCAAGCATCCCCATCGACTGGACTTCGATATGAGCCATCCCAAACTACGACAGAGAAGAGAAGCAATCATTGTGATGACTTGGTGAACGCAAATCTCATCCCTTCAGTCCTACTTAAGCATATCCCACCTCTGGCTAGCGCGGTTAGTCATGACAGTGTCCCAAGGGACTTTGACTATACATTGATCACCACATACCTCCCAAAGGGGATACGTACAGTCAAACCGTAGTTAGGATAGATTCTGATGCTGAAGATCAGTGAATTTAACTTGGGATACCACAAGAACTATGGAATGCTCACACCACACAAGTATTTGACCAAGAAAATGGGGAAGAAGTTGAAGATAGTCCCCCAGTTGTGGACCATGGACATCACAAGGTCCACCATCCTTAATGTGATGAAGTTACCACACTTCGACAGACATTAGGAGGTTAACACGTGCATTAAACTCCTCATTTAATGCTACCATGGTGGTTTTCTATGGTTGGATAGGCGCATCATAGTAGATCCAGTGTTGATCCACCAGATCACTAGATTAAGCGTATAAGGATCGGACCCATAGGATTTTTACCCAGGGAAAGTTGCAGACCGTGCCCTAGTGCAACGGATAAAGGATACCTATGAGGATGTAGAGAAAGGGAAGCAGGGCTACAAGGTAGCCTCCATCCAAAATGGTGCAGTGCACCTAGCTTGCCAGTTGATCACTGGTAATATCGTCAGGAAGAATAGGCCAACGCAGGTCATGGGGTTCATCATCGACCTCACAGGAAAATGTTTTAAAGGAATGTAGATGAACTGGGTGAGCTACCTCATCAACCAGTTGGAGAAATATTGTCGCGAAGAATAAGAATAGGGCTATGAGTTTCACTTCAGCTGGTTGTTGATTCTCATTAGCTTCATTGCTTGGGAGATGCGGGAAGGAGAAACCTTCCCTAAAATTGAGTCGTCTGAACCACTGGCTGTGAAGTTCACTACGCTATGGTATTTGAGCGACATGACGAAGCAATGGTAGTCCAATGCAGTGTTCCACACCTAATACTTGTAGCTGAAGAGAGTCATTGAATCCTTCCCTCGCATGGCGCCGAATACACTTCATAAGTTTAGGCCAATAAAAAAGTTCCACACAGACAAACATTTCATTTAGATCACTATGCACAGAGATGAATACAAGGAAGAGATCCAATCCTATTACAAACTCACCGAGGAAGATATGGAGGAAATAACCAAGGAATGGTCTGCAGAATTACTGGTACCAGTCGAACAGACAAAACTCTCCGACCCTGACCTCATCGGAAGTCTTGTAGTCACCCGAGAAGAATATGATGCACCCAACAACAGCATGAAGAAAAAGAAGGGAGAGGAACAAGAACTGGACAACGCATCAAAGGAAACTATACTAGATTCACCTGAAGGAGGAGAAGATGACGAAGTAGACAAATAAGAGGACGAAGGGGAAGAAGACAAGTAGGAACAGGGTGAAGTAACACCACCTAAATATCCCCTTACAAAGGCCGAGATGTTAAAGAAAATAAAGGTTTCCCCAAAGAAACCTTCATCGCAAAAAAATTCAAAAGCCAATAAACCTCCATTTCAGACTTTGTTCACAGTAGATGACATTGACCTCATCATTGTCGATGTATTAGATACCTCAGAGAAAATTTTGCAGCAAAGCAAAGCCAAACAAGAGACAATGTATGAAAGGATCGAGGTGGAGCTCAAAGAGGTACAACAGGCTCTTTATTCGAGTCGCGCAGTGTCTACGACACCATTGTCAGTAGGGGACATAGAAGTAGGAAATGAGCCTACCTAGCTACGTAGATTAGCAGATGCGACAGAGGCTCACCTTCGTCAGATCCAGGAAGAAAGGAGTAGGCCACAGAGGAATTAAAGCAAGCAAAAGAAGAAGCCCTAGAGAAATGTCCGATTGTGTAGCAAGAAAAAGATGACCTCCATGGGAAGTTTGCAGAGGATAGAGCACAAATCCAGAAGGAAAAAGAACAGCTACCTACAGAGAAAATTGAAGATAAAGAAGCAGTCACTAGAGAACTTCACTCTGTGTTCGGCCTAGCATAGATGGAAGAGGAAAGAGCTGAGAGCCAAGTAGGGAATATCACTGAAGCCATTCAAAAGCTTCAAGCAAAAGTAGCAGAATTGAAATTACAAGTCATGCCAATCACTTCGTAGGAAGTGCAAGATCAGAGGGAAGAAACTGCCTACAACGCAGTTGGAAGAATCAAGGCATTGGCCTTGGAATGTAAGCAACTGAACAATAGAATTGTGTAGACTTATGAGCACCTTGCAGAGGATCCAGAACTAAGAAAATTGGAGTCACAAATCTAGGAGGCAAAGCAACAAGCAACGACAATACAAGCATAGTTGAAGCCACTATCAGCAGTCGAGAGGATGAAAAGGTCCCAGAAATAGAGAATAGTTCAACAATAGGTCCATGCCATCCAGAGTAAAGTCATTGAAGTGACCTAGAGGTTCCAGCCAGTACAGGATAAAGCCTGTACACTTTTTGAGGAGATTGAGGGACAAGGTGCACAGCTAGAAAAAGTGGTCACCTTAATGGAACAGTGCTTGGAAGGACCTGTCACCGAGAAGGTCATTCAGGATTTCATCGAGCAGGAGGCTCTGGTGAAACAGCAGGTCGAAGCAGCTCGAGCCAAGATCGAGGCCTTCGAAGCATAGTTTCCCAGATCAGAGTGACTCGGGATGAGTCACAGGTGAGTGTTGGGGGCCTTTTGTTCCTCAACCAAGTTTTGGAGAACCTTGGTCGTGTTTGACCATTTTTGGGACTTCGATAGGCTGGTCAAAGACAAAGCGCCAGGCAAAGTGGAGATCGAGGGATCTCACCCCCTTTTGCAAGCTTTTTGAGTTTAGGGTTTTTGTAATGGGTATGGGATGTCGACCCATGGGTCTTATTATTGGCACAGGGGCATACCCAGGGTTCAACACTCAAGAGTGCACCAACAAAGCCTTAACTACTAGCCCTTTCGACAACACCTGTGAAGCATATGTAGTCTCACCTGAGGTAGAGGCAGGAGTGGTTGCAAGACTTAGGTGTCTGCAACCTTCGTTGGGACATACATTTGTGATTATATCGCTGATAGAGTACTTGGCATCAACTATTCATCAATATTCAACCCTTATTATACTTCCCAAATAGCACAGAGCATCACAACATCCCAACATTTGCTTAGATCTAAGATATTTAAGCACTTAACAATAGTAAAATGGATTAGATCTAGTGGATCGACACTAAGTATCTTCATACATGTCAGATTTGACATTCGTATACATCTAAAAAATCACAAAGCATAAGTAGATCTATCTAAATACATCAAATCACTTAGCAAAAGTAGAGATAAGCACATCAGTTCAATCACAGAGCATAACACACAGATTTATGTGGTTCACCCCCACCCTAGGGCTACATCCACTAACTGTTCTTCTTTATTAGTGTTCTCAATCAGTTACAACATAGAGCCTTCAAAAACCCTTCTTCGCATAGGACAGAAGATCTGTGCATCTCGCTAGATCTTTCTTCCTTGTGCTACAACACAAAACCTTCTATAACTTCTTACAACAACTTGCACTTAGCTCTGCAAGCCTTTTGCAGTTATGCACACAACACTTACAAAACCTTACTAGCACTTAGCCTTCATTGCATAGATGCACCTAGATTCACGTACACTCTTACATTGCCTAGCTTACTTATTTATACATACAAAAGTGGGCCTAAATGTGGGTAAAACCCATGGGCCATCATCCCTTTCCCATTACATGATCCTAAAACCCAAAAAGGGACCCAAAAGGGGCCTAGATTCTGCAATCTCCGCTTTGCTTTGCGCATTTTCTTCGACAGGCTGACGAAGTCCCAAAATGGTCAAATATGACCAAGTATTCCTTAAAACTTGGTCAAGGGCCAACATTCCCCCAACACTCACCTGTGACTCATCTCGAGTCACTTTGGTCTGATCAATTCCACCTCGAATGCCTTGAGCTTGGCTCGAACTGCTTCAACCTACTGTAGTGTGAAACCTCTTTCTCAGTGAACTCCTGGATCACTGCGTCAGTTACTGGCCCTTCTAGGCATTGTTATGCTATGATGACGATCTGTTCTAGTGTGTCTCCCTGGATTTTAACTTCAGTGAACAATTGGCATGCCTTTTCTTGGATTGGTTGAAGTCGTTGAGAGACTTCCATCACTTTACTTTGCAACATGTGTACCTGTTGTTGGGCAGTGCATTGTTCTGGAAATTTCTTCATTCTTTCGATTGGGGTCAAGGCCTTTAGCTGCGCCTGTAGCATATCTGCGTGCTTCTTTTCTTCTTGGAGTTGTGCCTCCAATGCCTGCAACTTTGGATTCTCTGTGAGTTTCTCATAATTTTGGGCATTGCTAGAACTTAGCTTCTTGCATTCTAAGGAAAAGGCTTTTAATCGGCCAACTGTGTTGCGGGTAGTTGCCTCCCTTAGATATCTTATTTCTTGAGCAGTCTCAGGCACTGTACAAAGTTCCAGATATGCGATGCACTATTGAAGCTGTTGGATCACTTCTCCAAGATGTGCCACCTGTTGTGGAACATGTTCTTTAGTTCTAACTTCTATGACTATCACAGAGCGAAGTGCTCTATTGACCTGTTCCTTCACCTCTAGTTGTTCTGCTGCCAATTGGTCCTTTCTTTGTTGTAGTGTTTCTTTCTCTTCATCCCACTTTGCTTGTAGGGCAATATTTTCTCATTCGTTGTTACTGTGTTGTGCTAGCAGATCCTCGTGTGCCTGTGCCAAAGCCTGGGTGGTGTGTGTTGTCTCTTCTTGAGCTCATCGAAGGAGAGCTTTGACCCTATCAATAATCTGGTGGAGTTGAGCTGGCTCATCTCTCGGTTATACGATTATTGGTGTCAGGGGCACAGTAGAGACTTCATGGCTAGACTGAAGTGTCTGCTGCACTCCTTGGAGTTCATTCTCGATGTGATTATACATCTTCTCCTGCTTCACCTCCTGCTTCTATATTACCTCTTATGAAGCATCACCAACAACTACAATGATGAAATTGAAATCATCTAATGTGAGAACAGTCTTCATCTTGGTTACAAAGGTTCTAGGTTTCTTCTAGGAGGAAGGTTTTGGAGGTGAAACCTTCCTTTTCTTAGAGGGATCCTCCTCCTCTCTAGGCGGAGTAACCTCGCCTTTATTTTTCTCAACTTCTATTCCTTCTATTTTTTCACCATCACCTCCCTTCACAAGTGAGATCGAAGTAGTCTTCGTGGATGTGCTATGGACATCTTGAACTTCATCATCCTTCTTGGTCTTGCTTGGTCCAAGTGTATCAAGCATAGCTTCAGGGTTATCCACATTGGGCATGTCTGTGGGGTCCGTTTCAATAAGGAGGTTTTCCGACCATTCCTTGGTAATCTCCTCCAGGTCTTCTTCTGTCAACTTGTAGTATGACTGGAGTTGTTGTTTTTGTTCATCAACGTGCATTGTGATATAGCTGAAGTGGTGGTTTGGGCTGAATTTAATCAAGGGTCTAAACCTGTATAGTGTGTTTGGGGTAAGGCGTTGTGTAGACTAGATTTCATTCTTCAACTGGTTGTAATAGGCGTGGAAGATGACATTGGACTACCACTACTTGTTCATGTCACTGGAGTACCACAACGTACAGAACTTCATGGCCAGTGGTTCGAAGGGTTCGATCTATGGAAAAGTGGCACCTTCTGGTAGCTCCCAGGTGATGAAAGTGATAAGTATGAGAAACCAACTAAAGTGGAATTCATACCCTTGGTCTTTCGCTTCTCTGCAATCAAGCTCTAACTGGTTTACAAGGTACTATGCCTAGTTCATTTGTGGTCGCTCGACACACTTCCTTGCGAGGTCAACTACGAATCCGGTCACTTGTGTTGGTATGTTCTTGCATACTAGTTTTCCTATGATCAACTGACATAAAAGGCGCACTGCACCACTCTGGATAGAGGCTACCTTGTAGCCTCGCATGCCTTTCTTGACATCGCCATACATTTCTTTTATCCTCTGTGCTAATGCTTGATCTGAGGTCTTTCCGGCGTAAAAGTATTGTGGGTCGAGGCCCTGCATACTAAGTCATGTGATCCAATTGATCAAGGTTATATCCATAGTGATGTGGTGGTCCAACCATAAGAATCCTTCGTGGTAGGAGGACAACAACATTTTGATGCATGCATTGACTTCCTGGTGTCTGCCGAAGTGGGGAATTTTCATCACATTAAGCAGTGTGGACTCCGCGAGGTTCCGGGTCCAGGACAATCTTAGAATTCTTTCCTTTGGTCTTGGTTAAGTATTTATGTGGGGATAACATGCTGTAAACTTTACGATCTCCAAGGTTAAAATCACTAAATTTCAATGTTGCGAGCTTATCCTGGTCAACACGAACTGCATGCACCCCTTTCAGAAGGTACGTGGTGATCAAGGTGTACTCAAAGTCTCAAGGTACACTATCACGATTGATGGCACCGCTTAGAGGTGGTAAGTAAGTAGGTAAAATGTATGGGATAAGCTTAGCATTTGCGATGTCATCCCTGTGCTTGGTCTGTTTCTCATTGGTCGACCGTGATGGACCAACGCGAGTAGTGGAAGGGGAGGCCTATACTCCTCTCGTTGACGAGGCTTGGACTTTTGTAGATAATTCTTACTCTGACATGACTCTCTCAGTCATTAAGTCAATTAAAACTTCTTCAACGACTTTCTCAGCAGCACTGAGCTCGTCCGACATACAAGCTCAAGTCAACTTAGCTCGGGTGTGAAATGAATTCAGAGACTAGAGTGAATGAAATGGGAACAAGGCAATGCTCACAAGGTGAAGTAATCTCAGGCTTCATGCACAATTTCTCCATGAGTAAAAAGTATTCTCGGTGCATGGCGTGACGGACTAAGTAGGAAATTTAGCAACAGTCTACTTTCAACGGGTATGAGGCTGCATTAACTTATGTTATGTCTGTTATGACGTGGTCTAACCATCTAGTGGTGAACCATAAATGATTTCCTACCCGTTCAAAGAGGCAATTGAACGGTTATATTGGCTTCCAACGGCTATATTAATTCACCTCGACGAAGTGGCATATGTCGTTGTTCTGATATCCTGGCAAAGCTCCAATTTTGCAAAGTGTCTTACTGTGATGTACCTTCTGGGATCTTCTATAATTTTTCAATCTTAGCCTTCTTCTTACTTACCTTTCTAGCCCTTTTCCTAGTGAGCTTCGTCTCGGTGATTCTCTTCCCATTTTGATTCTTATTTTCTTTGGACATAGGCACTTCATGCTGGTGAGATTCTTTCCTAGGATTTAGGGGTGAGGCCTCTTCTTTACCTGGAATAGGTACTTCAGTGGTCTTTGGGTGTTCTGATGTTCCTACAGTTTTGACATCTGGGTTTCTATCACTAAGTAGCTTCTATCTACTCTCCTGTTCATCAATCAGCTGTGCGATCCTTTTAGTCATGAAATCTTTTAACTCTTGTCTTTGCTGCTCTAAAACCTCTTCTTCTTCCTTCTTTCTGGCTTGATTTTTTTCAATCCAAGGTTTACCAAGTAACATAGTAAATGGGGCGCTATCCTCAATAAATTTTATAATCTCAAAATCTTCTTCTGTCGAAGTTCCATTGACTTTCATAGGTATCTGAGCGAGCTTTCCACATAAGTTTACCAGTTTTCCTCTGAATAGTCCTATTCCTCTCAGTGAAGGAATCATGACAGGCTTCCCTATAGCTTCCCAAGTTCTTTTTGGCATAATGTTCACTTGTGTTTCTTCATCAAGAACACAGTCAATGTCGAAGTCCCCTATTCTTGCTTCGACTTTCTCCTTTTCTTTGAAGATCTCTGATAATTAGATATATTTATGTTCCTTCAGGATTTCTTTCATCTGTATTAATACTTTCTCTGATTCTTGTTGGGTTTCTACCTTTTCTGGATCTGTCTTATGGTCTTCTTGATTCAAATTTATCCTTTCAAGCTTAGCGATCATTCTAGGGCAATCCAATACTTCATGGTCCATAGCTTTTCAATAGAGACAACTAGGTCTTCTACCAGGTCATTCCTTAGCTAGATGGCGTTTTCTACAACTGTAACATAGGATTAATTCTCTCTTTCTTTTAAATGATCCCCAACCTCTTCTATACTATGCACTAGAATCGTGATAGCCAACCTACAAGAAATTATTTTTAGGACCCTGCATCCATTTGTTAGTCCAAACATTCTTTCTATACATAGGTATAACATATCTATCATTACGCTTATCGGATCTATTCATATCAAACTTTCTTTCATCTATTAAGGCCCTAGTTTTTAGGCTAGGACATAGTCTATCAAACATACCTAGATCCATGCTCTAGAAACAAAAAATTTCACTTATCTTACTTCCACAGAGAACAAAGCTTCCAAACCTAAGAACTTTTAACTATTCTTACCTTTATTAGAGTACAGAGTTTACAGATCTTACCTCTTGTCTGCAGATTTGACCTCTTTCTTTCAGGAACTCCCACTTTTACTTTTCTTAGAGCATAGAGCGTTTAAATATTTCTTCTTTTCTTCAGATATTTCCTTCCTTTCTTCATATCTGACCTTATTCCTGGCACAAATCTGCATAGGTCGAGTAAAAAGCTACGCACTAGGGAAACAGATCTATGCATGGAGCTTCCATAGTTTCAGGATGAATTTTTGCACAAAGCTTCTTCTTCCTTAGTTCCCAGCAATCACAGTTTCAGTCCCGACAACATAACTATTTGTTGTCACAGGGGCAGACCCAGGCTTTAACACTCAAGAGAGCACCAACAAAGCCCTAACTACCGGCCCTTTCGGCAACACCTGCGAAGCAGATGTAGTCTCACCCGAGGTAGAGGCAGAGGTGGTTGCAAGACTCAGGTGTCTGCAACCTTAGCTGGGACACAGATTTTTTATTATATCACTGACAGAGTACTTGGCATCAACTATTCATCAATATTCAACCCTTATTATACTCGCAGATAGCACAGAGCATCGCAACATTCACTTAGATCTAAGATATTTCATCACTTAGCAATAGTAAAATGGATTAGATCTAGTGGATTGACACTAAGTATCTTCATACATGTCAGATCTAATGTTCGTATACATCTAAAAAATCACAAAGCATAAGTAGATCTATCTAACTACATCAAATAACTTAGCAAAAGTAGAGATAAGCACATCAGTCCAAGCACAAAGCATAACACACAGGTTTACGTGGTTCACCCCCACCCTGGGGCTACATCCACCAACTCTTCTTCTTTATTAGTGTCCTCAATCAATTACAACATAGAGTCTTCAAAAACCCTTCTTCGCATAGGACAAAAGATCTGCACAGCTCGCTAGATCCTTCTTCCTTGTGCTACAACACAAAACCTTCTATAACTTCTTACAACAACTTGCACTTAGCTCTGCAAGCCTTTTACAGTTATGCACACAACACTTACAAAACCTTACTAGCAGTTAGCCTTCATCACATAGATGCACCTAGCTTCGCGTACACTCTTACATTGCCTAGCTTACTTATTTATACATACAAAAGTGGGCCTAAACGTGGGTAAAACCCACGAGCCATCATCCCTTTCCCATTACATTATTCCAAAACCCAAAAAGGGACCCAAAAGGGGCCTAGCTTCTGCAATATTCACTTCACTTTGCGCTTTGTCTTCGACAGGCTGTCAAAGTCCCAAAAATGGTCAAATATGACCAAGTGTTCCTCAAAACTTGGTCAAGGGCCAACACTTACCCATGTTTAGGTCCCATTTGTAATGTATAAATAGATAGTTAGGCGATGTAAGAAGGGGGCAGTATGCTAAGTGTAGATGATGTAAGTAGTTGGATCTATGTGATTGAGTTGGCTCTGTGCATATTGTGTGTTGAGAACTTGCAGAGCTAAGTGAAAGTGATTGTAAGAAGGATCTGTGTCGTGCCAAGCTCGAGGAAGGAGGATCTGGCGAGGTGCGTGCATATCTCTTGTCTTATGCGGAGTTGGCTTGTGGCTTTGTGCATATAAGAAGATTGAAAGAAGATAATAAAGAAGATGAAGAGTTGGTGGACGTATCCCCACGCTGGGGGTGAACCACGTATATCCTGTGTTATTTTCTTTGTTCTATTTTGTTCTTATATTTTCTTAGTGTTGTAATATTTATGTAAGTTAGATGCATCTGATGTAGTAGCTCAGTGCTTAGTGATATGAATGAATGCTAGATCTGATCTATTTCTATATGCTAAGTGTTGGGTTAAGTATTGTGATCACAAATCTGTGTCCCATCTAGGTTGTAGACACTTGAGTCCTGCAACCCCCCTACCTCTGCCTCGGGTGAGACTTCATCTGCTTCGCAGGTGTTGCCGAAAGGGCTGGTAGTTAGGATTTTGTTGGTGCATTGTTGAATCATTGAACCCTGGGTTTTCCCTTGTGCCAACACTTAGTTATAGATTTCATATTTATTACATGATCATCCATGTGAGCACTAGTGAATGGGGCCAACGTTGAAATTTCTTCAATATGTGTCTGTATGCACTAACTAGATACTTGGTTAAAGGTTTTCTAATTTTTCTAGAGGTATGGGCTTAAGGTATGGGAGGATTTCGATAATTAAGGATGTTTGATGTCATCGCATAATACTTAAGGAGGGTTTGATTATTGAATTAATGAGTCGAGTTGATGTCACAGAAGCTTCAATTGATCACCCACCAATGTCATCTTGCACCGACCCCGCATAGTGAGCAGTGAATGGGACCAACGTTGAAATTTCTTCAAACTGTGCATGTATGCGTCGAAATTAGACATGGTTAGACTAGACACATACCTTGAAGGTATGGGAGGGTTTTAAGACTCAAGGATGTCTGATGTCTTGACCACATAATCTTTGAGATTGTCTATTTTTGTAACAACGTTCATAATGGGTGTCTCATTGTCAAATGTCATTGTTTCCATCTGTAGAATATTTGTTGGAACTCTCTTGAAATGTCATGGAACTTCCAATTCAACGACCAAAAATGTCATGCATCAACCCCACATAGTGAGCAGTGAATGGGGCCAACGTTGAAATTTCTTCAATATGTGTCTGTATGCATTGAAATTTGACATGGTTAGACTAGACACATGCCTTGACGGTATGGGAGGGTTTCAAGACTCAAGGATGTATGATGTCATACAGAAAAATTTTGAAAAAAATTCAACGTTGGCCCCATTCACAAGTCACCATTGTCCATCATGTACTCTAGCCCTAGTACAATGTCTTTTAATAGTTGTTTCCTTTAAATTTCGACCAATCAGAAAATAAAAATGAAACGAGGATGAGATGAGACGATATATAGAGTGGGTCTGTGAGTGATCTTTGAGTATAAAGGAAAATATATCTTCCATGTCATACACAACACAATGGAAAATGAATACCGAGTGAACAATTGTTTAATATGTGGAGACCATTATCTCAAAAATTGACTCAATTCCTCCATTGATCCTATTGATGTATTGGACCTCACTCAACATTGAATACTACCTAATTATGCATCATGTTATTTGGTATCCCTTTGGAAAACCATCAATAAGCCACTCATTAGGTGCTCCCATATCAACATTGACACTCGACACACTAATAATCAACCTCCATTCCTCTAACAAACTCTACAAATATTTGTAATGAAAAAGTTCATAATACATGTTGTGGTTTAACCATCTCACATTTCCTTGGAATATCTGCAAGAATGCACAATTTCTCACACCCTCGTTCATGGATCAAGATATTATCAATGATAAATTGGGTTTGGTCATATTTATTCCTCTCAATGAACTTCCTCTATGTTTTACGCTAGTGTTCATTAGACAATGACTTCAACCCAACATAAAAAAAAATGATTAAAACAGATTTGACCATGAGTAATATTATCAATTGTTAAACATGTGGATACCATAATCCTAAACCTAATGAACAATTGTTTAACATGTGGATACCATTATCGCAAACATTGGCTCAATCTCTCCATTGAGCCACCCGATGTATTGGACATCACACAACATTGAATAATTCCCAATTATGGAGCATGTTATTTGGTATCCCTCTGGAAAAATATCAATAATCCCCTCATTGGGTGCTCCCATCTCAACATTGACACTCAATCCACCCTTTGTAATGGACCTTGGCAAAAATATTCCATGTAAACATTTGTGGACACCACACATGCTTGAGCATCAAGTTCATAGATGCATTTTTGCATGCACCCCAGCCTTATCCCAAGCTTCAACATTAATATTTTTGACATGTTCTTGAGCCCCTTCAACATCAAAATTTATTCACATAATTTGTAGATGCAACTCTGCCCACAGGCATGTGGGAAGAGTTGTAGTTATACTTGTGGGAACATTTGTAGCATCCAAGGTATTGTAGTAGAGAGTGAGATCTACTCTGAGGCATGAAGAATCCTTGACCCCAAATTCAAAGACCTTCTCTGATGATGAGATGTACCATAGGAGAAGATCTATGGGAAAAAGGAAGTAGGTATTTCATGGATTAATGGACCCATATCTCCTACCATCTGAGGTTGAATGAACAAAACTGAGTATATTTGGGTGTCCCAAGGGGGAATTGGTGGGGTTCTCGGATTTCCCACTGCATCGTCGACTGGTAGAGGTAGTGCACCAATGGGTTAAATGATTAAAATTAGAAAAATTACTCCCATTTCCAAAACTAACTCAATAAATGACTAAAATGTACTTTCATTTCCAAAACTAACTAAACTAAATCTCGAGTATGATAAACTATTTTGATATACTTTGCCATAATGTGATGTAAATTTCTAAAACTTGCAAAAACTACATTAAATTATCGGGTCAATGTTCTATATCTAGGGCCCTATAATATTTAACCCATGAGTAACATATGGTTATCATTTCAAGGATTGGTACACCATGGATCGTTGTTAGGGCCTATTCCATGGTCGAAGGCTAAAATCCAGGGAATTGAGCAATAAAATTTACTTTATATGCTTAAAAAAAGTCATGCATTAGGATTTGGGCCATCACACAAGTCCCAATTTCCTTTTTATGTGCCTAAATGACCACCATATATGAGGATTTTGCCTCTCTATTATTGTTGTTGTCATTCACCCACCACAAATGTCATCTTGCACCTACCCCGCATAGTGACCAGTGAATGGGGACAACGTTGAAATTTCTTCAAACTATGCATTTATGTGTCGAAATTCGACATTGCTAGACTAGACACATGGCTTGACGGTATGGGAGGGTTTCAATACTCAAGGATGTATGATGTCCCCACATAATCTTTGAGATCGTCCACATTTGCATCAACGTTCATCATGTTGCACCTCTCATTTTCATCATTTGACATTCCCTTCTATAGAATCGTTGTTGAAACTATCTTGAAATTTATCATGGAACTTCAAATACACCCATCACAAATTTCTTCCACTGACCCCACACAGTGAGGAGTGAATGGGGCCAACATTGAAATGTTTTCAATTTGTGCCCATTTGCATCGAAATTTTACATGGTTAAACTACATAGTTGCCTTGAAGGTATGGGAGGGTTTCGATACTTAAGGATGTTTGATGTCCCCGCATAATATTTGAGATCATCCATGTTTGCATCAACGTTCAATATAATGGATGTCTCATAGTGATCATAGTGAATGGGGCCTGCCTTGAAAGTGAATGAGTATAGTGAAATTTCTTCCACCGACCTCGCATAGTGAGCAGTGAATGGGGCAAACGTTGAAATTTCTTCAAACTGTGCATGTATGCATCGAAATTCGACATGGTTAGACTAGACACATGCCTTGACAGTATGGGACTAGGATTTCAAGACTCAAGGAATATGTCTGATGTCTCAACCACATAATTTTTTAGATCGTCCATGTTTGCAACAACGTTCATAATGGGGCGTCTCATATTTGTCAAATGTCGTTGTTTCCATCTGTAGAATCATTTTTGGAACTCTCTTGAAATGCCATGGAACTTCCAATTCAACCACCACAAATGTCATGCACTGACCCCGCATAGTGAGCACTAGTGAATGGGGCCAATGTTGAGATTTCTTCAATATGTGTTTGTATGCATCGAAATTTGACATGGTTAGACTAGACACGTGCCTTGACGGTATCAGAGGGTTTCAAGAATCAAGGATGTTTGATGTCCTGGACACATAATCTTTGAGATCCTCCATTTTTGCAACAATGTTCATAACGGGGCATCTCATATTTGTCAAATTTCGTTGTTTCCATCCATAGAATCTTTGTTGGAACTCTCTTGAAATGTCATGGAACTTCCAATTCAACCACCACAAAATGTTATGCACCGACCCCGCATATTTAGCACTAGTAAATGGGGCCAACGTTGAAATTTCTTCAATATGTGCCTGTATGCATCGAAATTTGGCATGGTTATACTAGATACATGCCTTGACAATATGGGAGGGTTTCAAGACTCAAGGATGTAGGATGTCCCAACCACATAATCTTTGAGATCGTCCATGTTTGCAACAATGTTCATAATGGGCATCTCATTGTCAAATGTCATTGTTTCCATCTGTGTAATCTTTGTTGGAACTCTCTTGAAATGTCATGGAACTTCCAATTCAACCACCAAAAATGTCATGCACTGACCTCGCATAGTGAGCAGTGAATGTGGCCAACTTTGAAATTTCTTCAATATGTGCCTGTATGCATCAAAATTTGACATGGTTAGAATAGACACATGCCTTGACGGTATGGGAGGGTTTCAAGACTCAAGGATGTATGATGTCATACAGAAACATTTTGAAAAAATTTCAACGTTGGCCCCATTCACAGGTCATCGTTGCCCATCATGTACTCTATCCCTAGTACCATGTCTTTTAATAGTTCTTTCCTTTAAAATTTGATTGATTAGAAAGTTAAAATGAAACGAGAAGAACCCTAGTACAATTTCTTTTAATAGTTGTACTCTAGCTGAGAAGACCTGCAAACCCTTTTTGAAGTGTTGTTATTATAGCAAACTTGTCGCAACATCCGTAAAATGCAACATATTTATAGATTTTATAATGTTTCACTTTCGACGATCATTGACCAAATAAAAGTTGACTTGGTCAAAATACTAGGTGACCATTGGAGGGGGAAAACCTAGTTTCTACAACGTCGCAACTGTGACCACTATCTTCACAAACGTGGCAAGAGAGATGACTATGTCACAAGCGTGGCAAGAGAGACGACTATGTGGAAAACGTGGCAAGAGAGACGACAATGTGGCAAGAGATACGACAACGTGGCAAGAGAGATGTCAACGTGGCAATAGTGACGTTATCAGGAAATATGAAAAAAAAAAATTAAATTTCCTCTATTTTTCGACGGTATGGCCAATTTTGTCCATAACGCCGCAAACAGAACGTCAGAATTTTTACAATATGTACTAGTGACTGTAGAGGAGCAAGCTATCTTTAGGGCCCAACAAATAGATCTATTTTACGCTCATTATGGGATCCTGTATGAGAGCATCCTAGATGTGCCGTGGTCAAATATTGATCCTGCCAAACTGATTCATGGACCTCATACTGATGGCATCATAGGTTTCGTTCAAAGCTCGTATGAAGACTTGGTCTCAAATCAAATGAGACAAATTTTGATCCAATCTTCTGCGTCTAGTCTAGATAATTTAGCTTCGACCATCCCATCCGAAATGTTGGATGTACATAGTGTGCAATTGACGAACCCAAAAGGTACCCAACAACTTGGTGAGAAGAGAAAGGGTAAGGATAAAAAGGGAGGGGGAAATAATAATAAGAATGTTAATAAACCAAAATCTATTTCTGGTGGGGGGAAGAAATAAAATATGAAGGTTAAGTTTCCTTGTAAACTTTGCAAGGAGGATCACCTCACCCATGAATTCCCCAAGATGAAAAAATATCTAAGGTCGTTAGCATAGAAACAAACTGTCATATTAATGAATCCATTTCCACATGGACAAAACATGGCTTTGGGATCTAATGTTGGGAGTCAGCAGGGGCGTAACAAGAGTACTCCTACGCATGACAAAACATCATCAAATGTCTATATGATGAGTTTGGATGATTATCTATATACTTAAGCACATAATTACGATAAAATCGAGTCTAGGTCTAAGAGTAAGGAGTTCGTTGAGAAGTAAGGGCCCTGCATAATAAAAATGTTAAGGCCACTCAAAATTATTCCATCGTGGAATCTTTGGCCCAAACATCATGTGCAAGGTCAGCTCTCGAGGTACTCCAAAGTTTCATGGCGCAACAGAGTGCTTTTTTTTTTGCTGCCAGGGCCACATATGCTTATAGCTCACATATCATCATGTTTGACCCTTATAATTTCAAACATCGCCTCTCTTATCACATTGCTTTTCATATTCAAGTGGTATATGCCACGAACAAAATTTTTAGAACCATGATCGATGAGGGAGCATTGACATGTGTGATGTCACTTTCTTGTTGGAAATTTATCAAATCTCCATAGCTCGCTCCATCCCCTACTCTTCTGACCACATTTGATGGTCATTCCTTCCAACCCCATGGGAAACTTTCCTCCTTCCCCATACAGTTAGGAGGAAAAACCGTGTATGTTGAAGTGGAAGTAGTCGACATTCCACTTGACTATAACCTTATGCTACGTCGCTGTTGGAATTATGCTATGACCACTATCATATATTCAGCCTTATAAGTTATTTGTTTTCCTCATGAAGGAAAAATTGTGACAATGGACCATTTGTCTTTCAGTCATTCAAATTCAACTGCATGGTTTGTATCTATCGTTCCATTGACAGATGGTGATTGAAAGTATTGGAATTGGAATGTATTCTTTGTTGATGGGAAATTTGTATATCCCAATGCCAATCTCGTACATTCACTCCATCTAGCTAGCTCGAGCTTGTCAATTCCTATAGCCCAAGTGCACCATTTTCGAATGATGTACTTTAAGGATCCTTAGATTCTATTGTCCCTATGTTACTCGATAGAAGGGATCAAGCATGCAGGAATGGAAAAGCCTTTGTTTTCATTTTATATTGCTTATCATGCCATTCAAAGGGACAATATAGACCCAAATCCAACTCCTCTTCAAAAGGAGTTGATGATCTTTCGATGCGAGTTTGGGAAAATACCTCTTCTCATTCTCTAGATTTTCTTGAGATGGTACTGCACTCAACTGAGGCTATTCTAGAGGAAATCATGGGCCTGGAGAGGCCTTGGGATGATTTAAATCGTCAAACTTATTTCCTTCAAGAGATAGATCACATTGAAAGAGGATATTTCTATTTCCACATGAACAACAATGTTGATAGAACTGTGAACCCTTTAGTAAAGCATGGTGTTTACATTGAAGGGAACATGGAAAATATTTCAAAAACGATCCATATCAAATGATCCAAAAATTGTGGAAAATGTGCTCATTGGTGCAGATTGTTCTCCTAAGGAGATCTATGATTATACTGCCTTGTTTAAGGAGTTTCACAACATTTTCACTTGATCATATGAGGAGATTCTAGGGATAGACCCTCGAATTTTTGAACATGAAATAAAGACCTATCCTAATTCTAATCATGTTCAACAAAAGTTGAGGCCGATTAAGACTAGGAAGGCGGTTTCCATAAAGGATAAGGTAGAGAAGCTCCTCAAAGCGATTTTCATCTATCCACTTCCACTTACAGAATGGGTTTCAAACCTTGTTCTAGATGACAAGAATCAAAGAACCATCCATGTATGTATACATTTTAGGGATTTAAATAAGGCTTGTCCCAAGGAAAAATTCCTACCACCATTTATTGATCAAATTATTGATGAGTGTGAGGGAAGGGATATATTCTCCTTTATGGACAGATTCTCCAACTACAATAAATCCAAATTAAATTGGAGGATTAACATAAAACAACATTTATTTGTTCTTGGAGAACATTTGCATACCAAAAAATTCCTTTTGGTCTTAAAAATGTTAGGGAAAAATTCTAGTGGGCCATGACTTTTTTCCTTCCATGACATGAAACACATTGTTGAGGCATATTTGGATGATCTAGCTACTCATTCTCGTTGTAGAGTTGATCATCTAGATCACATCCGTCATGTGTTCCGGAGATGTCGTTATTATCACATATGGATGACTTTGAACAATGCGATATTTTTGTTACTTCATGGAACCTCCTTGGTTTTATCATTTTGAACAAAGGGATCATTGTGGACACTTTGAAGGTTGAGGCAATAGTTCAGTTTCCTCCCCTGCGTACTATTTATCAACTTTAGAGTCCACAAGGAAAAGTGAATTTCCTTCATCATTTTAATTCTAACTACGTTGATATCACTATGAGTTTCATGTGTATGTTAAATAAAGGGGTCCCCCTTGAATGGGATACTTATGCGCAAATATATTTCGATGCACTAAAAAAGGCTTTAATGCTTCCCCCCTCCTTAGTCCACTAGATTTTACTCGTGATTTCTTGTTGTACCTAGTGGCGTCTGAGTTGACCACAGGTATGGTTTTAGTGCAAGAAGATGATTTGTTTGTCAAGAACAAAATTTATTACCTAATTCGTGGTTTCATTGACACCTAGTTTCTATACTCACACGTTGAGAAGCTAGCTCTGGTAGTCATCCATGTTGTCCAAAGGCTCCAACATTATATTCTCCTCCGTAAAAATATTTTTATTGTGGATGTTAACCTTTCTGGTATGTCTTAACTCATCATATCATCAGCAGGAAATCAAATAAATGGATTTCGATTTTTCAATAATTTGACTTAGACATCATATCGGCAAAGTCCTAAAAGTTGCTTGTTTTTGTTGAATTAATGTCATAGTTTCATAGGGAAGACAAAGATGAACTTTTTGAGGATTCATTTTCAGATGAATCCATATTCCTGATATCTTTTGTTCACCATTGGTATGGAGACATTCTTATATATCTCCATACTTTGAAGTTCTCCCTGCATTATTCAAGAAAAGAACAATGACGCATTCACCACTAGGAAAAAAACTATCTCAACATTGGAGATACCTTGTATCGTCATGGTGTAGACTCGATTTTAAATCGTTGCATGACTCACAAATAAGTGGAGTTCAATTTAAATGAATCTCACATTGGAGCATGTGGAGTTCATCTCTCTAGCTTGGCGACATACTAGAAAATTTTGTGCGTTGGATATTTTTGGCCAGTGATCTTCAAATATTGTATCAAGGTAGTCATAACATGTCATCAATGTCAAGTTTTTACTAATAAGATGCACACAAATCCTACTCTACTTTTTTTTATCATCACCATCGACCCTTTTACTAAGTGGGGTGTTGATTTTATGACATGCCACATGCCTTTGACTAAGGGGTGTCGTTATATCATCGTGTTCGTCGATTACTTAACCAAGTAGGTGGAGGCCATGCCTACTTTTTCAAGTAATGGTGAGACTGTTGTACTTTTTATATTCAATCAGTTCATTACTCAGTTTAGTGTTCTGAAATAGATTGTCACTGACCATGACAGTCACTTCTAGAACAAAATCATGTTAGAGCTCGCATCGAAATTGGGTTTTAGGCAGGAGCACTCGTCTCCATATTACCCGTAGGAAAATGGCCAAGTTGAGGTTGCCAATAAATCTCTCAAAACCATTCTCCAATGTACTATTAATGCAAGTAATTCTAACTAGAACATCATGCTCTATCTAGCCTTATGGGCATATTGAATTGTGGTTAAGACTACTATTGGTTTTTCTCCATTCAAACTTGTTCATGGATTGGAGGAAGTATTCCTAATTGAATGTGATTTACCTTCACTTAATATTGTCATAGAGATTCCACCTGAATCTTCTAAGTTAGAAGCATTCCTTATTCATTTGGAGCATCTTGACGAAAAACATCGTGATGTTGCCACCACAAATGAGGTGCATAAGAAACATATGAAGAGTCGGTATGACAAGTACATGGACCCCAGGTTCTTCACTGAAGGTGACCTTGTGTTGGTATATGATTGGGAAAAATATCCCTTGGGGGAAGGTAATTTCAATCCATTGGGGCATGTCTCATACATTGTGAGATGTTCCCTACAAAAAGGAGCCTATGAGTTGGAGGATTTTGAATGGAATGCACTTTCGGAGCCCAGAAAAGGGATACATATTAAGAAGTATTATGCTTAAGCATTCATGCCTAGGCATTCCTCTTGTAATTATTGTACATTGTTGTATTTAGTGGTAATGTATATCTCTTTTTGTGTTAGTGGTTCTTATGGTGTTTCTGCTTGGTTGGAAAATGTCACAAGATTCTTCGATGTTCATAGGGTTCGTCGATGGCACTATCTGTCACACTCAGAACATTTATTTCATTTCTTGGGTGATTTATTTTCCTACATGCCAATTGATTTCTTATAGAGGTGTGTGTCTCGTCCCATCTACTAATAAAGTGGTTTAATATAGTGTTATTGTTGAACTACTTTGTGAGGACATTGTGCATGATATTCAGTCCCTAGAAGTTTGTTTGGAAACTCATTTGGTAGTGTCTCAACTAAACAAAAAATTTCATATTTGTGACCCTATGTTAGGCCATCGTTTCCTTCAGGTACATTTGTTGGAATGTTATTTTGATTACATTACTTATGTTCATGTTCCAAGATATTGTAATTCATTATGTGATGCATTTGCTAACTATGTGTCAGATTGGCACTTATATAATTCACAGTAACCATATGCACAAAAAATCATACATGTATATAATAAAATCATGGGCACATTGTCATTAAGTCAAAAAGGGTAATATGTATATATACCATCATTAGTCTTCATTATGTACAAAATGTGGATCATATTACAAAATAGGATTTTATCCTTGATTGTCCATCTCTAAGGACTAATAATACAAAAATATGCAATGATCTCATCATCATGGTCCTAGGGACCTTTCCATTACCTCGGCATGTTTCTCATAGCACACCATGAAATTGTATAGATGTTAGAAGAGCCGCACCCATGCCCATTGTAACCAAACCACATGTCGTTGCATTTGTTCCAGTAAATCTTTAATTTGTATCATTGGCACTAGGTGTATCAATCTGTCAAATTTAATTTGTATGTTATCCAACACTTGATATGCATCTCCTTGTGGTTGGTCATCACGACCACATCATCCATGCAAAGTAAACCCCTCAAGCTGTCTTGGTCCCACATCTGCATAATCAAACAATCACATTATTATGATCCACAACAAAAATATTTACTTCTTAAAATTTCAAAATATAAAAATCAAATAATTAAAAAATATATATATTGATATCTCTATAGGCACTTTGAATAGGAATGGGAATCTCTTGGTGGTTTTGATAATGTATCCATGCATAAGGATAATCCTCTATCGCAACCACTTGGCAAGACTACCAAGAAAAAATGATTCATCCCAGGGATCACCCAGTTGTCCTCCTCCCTGCCTCGAGAGCACCTTGATCCACCTCTCCATCGCTCCATATATGATATAATACAGATTGATTTCCACTTTGGTACTCATCATATGTACTCTCTCAAATAAAAATGTGCACAAAAGGCTTCCAAAGACGAATTTCTTCATCTTTCCCTATTTGCGGCCTATCAATTGAGCCTTCATGCACATCAACAATCAAGTACTCCAATCAAATATCACAGGTCTCAAACACTCAACTACATAGAACACCATTATTTTGGAAGCTTGATGTAATGATGCAGATCCTGCAATGTAAGCAATCATCAAGACAATGATTTTAAGGCTAAGGCTCTCTAGTTTTTTTATTGGGAGTTGGATCCCAACCTTTTCTGTCTAGGTCGAGCAATAAATCATAATGTATTCATTGATCATAAGACAAATGGATCCATTGCCTTTCAAATTTACTATTTCATATCGATGGGATAGACCAGTAAGAAAGTATATATCCTCATTCTCAATATTCAAGGATTATCGGTTAATCATGAATGCATCAACTTCAAGCTCCCAATAATTGATCAATGTTTCAAGAATTATTTGTTGTGCCCTAATCTCGTTGTAATGGAAGAAATTGTAAAATATGCATCGTTAGAGGGATTCTTGAGCCTCCAGATCATCCATGACCTCATTATCAACATCCCCATTCTCCCTCTCCCTCCATTCAATGACCATCCTGCAAAATGTTTTCAAAATTTTGAGATAAATTTTTATTTTTGAAGGTCTATAGAGATATACGCAGTTTCTTGTTAGGAAAATCATGTACATACGTGAATGAAACTAAAAAGGACCACATAAATCTATTCATGTACGCAACATGTTTAAATGAAGGCCACATACATGCCATTCTACCCTAAAAAATGTATTAAAAACTCAAATAATTACTAAAATAAAAAAACTTTTGGATGATAATGGAGAGGAAGGAATGGTCTCTTACCTAGTCCAAGTGGTTTCCAATTCCAAGCTTTGTGCATTGCATAATAACCCTCAAAAGTTTGAAATGTAAAAAGGGCTCCAAGTGCTCTCTAAGTGGTAAAAAGTCGAATGATATGGTAAAAATGTGTTTTTCACCTATTTTAACCCATTTTTTCCACTTTTTACATATTTGTTTACCCCCTTTTAATATTTTTATGCCACTTAGACTAATGAAAATGATCTAGAGATGTTTTGTTATGCATTTTTCCTTGAGAGATGTCTCTTTCTCACAGGTGTTCTTACATCTGGTGGAATTTTTTGACTTCTTTGGCATGTATTGTGCTCCTTACTAGAATATAGGGTAGGTTTGATTCTACTTGCTTAATGCATTTATTTGTATTGATCACATATTTTCCATAGGGAAACCCCATTCGTTATGGAATTATACCTTCAAGTTTCTCTAAAGGTGTCATTCATGGATGGTAGATCTTACCTCTTCATGGGACTTGTCCTAGTTAGTACCTCACTAGACATTTTGGCACGTATGCTGCAGTTTTTTTGTAGGCTCAGAAGCCTTGTTTAGTCTCGCCATGACTTTGCGTTGAAGCTTCATATCTTCTTCTCATATATTGCTAGTGAGTTACCCACAAGGCTTCCAAAACAAATTTGTGTAGAGTTGTACTTGCATTGCATATTGATCACTTATTCTTTTTGGGCCTAATGTTGGATTTAGCTTGTTGTTATATAGCCCCTTGTATATGCATTCTCAAAACGTTACCAGCCTTGCAATACTAGCCTTTGCAAATCGACACCTTTTATCCCTGGAGGAAAATTCCCCTAAGAATCCATATCCTACACATTTTTCCTTGCATTGAGCATAGGTATGTTCCTTGCACACAAAACTAGTTTGCTCACCCGTGATGATCATTTCCTCTATTGTACTATAGCATTATTTTATTCTTTTCGGGCTTTATAATATGAAAAATACAAAAAAATAAAAAAGAAGGATGGGAATGAGTCTCATTTTTTATATGGCAGTTGCTTGTGTCACCCTTGAACATAACACAATCTTATGAGTCTTTACCTCATTATTGGGTTTATTATGGCTTTAGGAGGCCTTTTTTCTCATTTTTGAGTATAATCTCCTCTGGTTGGATAGTCTTCAAGTCATATGGAGCATTTTTTGATGCCTCTTATGTCATAGATGTATCCCAATTTATAGTCAATGTTTACCAAGTCACATTTTTTGTCATGTTTCTGTTCAAGAGAAGTCAACATGTGTCACCCACTCTAAAAAATATTTGACTTTCCAAGTTGGCCTTCCCTTGTGTCAAGTACATCTTAGTTTTGCAAGTATCTTTGTATCTTACTCGTGCTAGTATAGAAGGTCTCCATTGACTTCTTGTTGGCGGGTCTACTCTTATCAACTACTACACATTACTCTGAGAGTATGACCTAGAGTTGCACCTTTGGCCTATTTACATCATTGATAGGTGACCTTGCACTCAGCGAATGGAAAATCATCATTGGTCACTGATTGAGTGGTTTCCCTTGTGTTCGATGTCAACAACCATTATAACACATAAGGATTCTTGTGGTACCTTGGTTTCCATTGCCCCATTGGTGGATTCCTCGTCTTTGTCAGTAGTATTCATCATTGTCTATTATTCAGTGAGTCTTTTGTATGTGTTATTCCATCTGGTACATGCAGGAGTCGTACATTGGTTTGGTCCTTTCAATCTTTTTGTTTGAGTTCTTCCAAATATTTGGCCTTTTGCTACTCCTCATGTTGGATAATGGAGGATGCCTTAATACCTTCCTTCCAGTGGATATCTCTTTGTATCAACATCAACACATATTTCTCTAGGACAAGGATCTTGAGTCATTTTTAGTACCTTGGGGCTTGTAGTCATAAGTGGGAGGTTCCCTCGCTATTAACAATGGGAATACATCAATGCCCCCTGATTGGTATATTCTATCAGGCGCGACATCAAATCCTTTATTCACACTTGTTAGATTGTACTAGGTACCTTGATACCCATTATCATTATCAATGGGTTGTCTCGCATTTTTTAATAGTATATGTCAATGATCGGTAATCAAATGGTGTCTCATTGTGTTCGACTTCAACACATCTATTCGCATAGTGTATACTTGTACCATGGTGGGTTGTTTTGAATATCTTAGGTGAAGTACGAGTATCACCTCTTTTTTTCTCCTACATGAATTGTATTGATTGTACCACCCTCTTCGACATTGGTACATGAAGAGGATCACTTTGTTTATTCCATTGGTTCCAGATATCCTCTACTTGATTATGAGACATATCTCCACTACGTATCCATTTGTGGCTATGATTTACATTTGCATGGATTCACTGTGTATTTCTCTTGTGGCCATGATTGCTACTTCTATATATTACATGGATCCACTCTATACATTTTTTGTGGCCATGGACATTAGTTATGTTTTCATTACTCATGGATCCACAATGTACTTGATTTGGTGGTCATGCTTACATCACTCCTGAGCATGGGAATGCCATACTTGGGAAGAAAGTATCTCAATTGTTTTTATTGTAGGTATTGTTCCAGAATTGGTCTTTAAGTACTCCTACCAAGGCCCCTCCACAATATCATGACTATTTTGTAATGTATTTCGGCCATCAGTTGCTCTTCTGACCTCACACATTAGGGGACATCTCTTATAGCATCATTGGACACCACATATGCTTATGATGACTCATTGGCCTCAGTTACAACCCTTTCCCTGCTTGCATGACCAAAATCCCCCTTTTCCTCCAAAAAAATACATTAAACCCCCATCTTACTTGATGTACATGACTCTCCTTAAAGAAACTCACATATGTACACCCTTACTAGTTAGAAACCCACGTACATAGTAATTTGGGTAAAAATAATAATAATCCTGACATTTTGGGTGGAGTTGATGGGTTCCTTAGGTTCCTAACCTCCTGTATCTCGTCCATAATTACTTCAACTTTCAAAAAGGAGTATAAATTAGAGCCTTATGTTGGAGGGAAAATAGAACAGATAACTGCATCCTTATGCTGACATTTTCATTATAGTCCTACAAGTCTCGTTTTCCCCAACTTGCATCTGATATTTTCCTTCCCATCTGAAAACCCTTCTTTTCAGAAGTTGGTTTTTCCCTATATCGTCAGGAAGAAATCATTTTCCTTCCTTGGGCCTATTTCAACACAAAGTATTGGATGTCTTGTTTATCATCTCTAGCCTTCAGTGAAGGAACTTGGAGCCTAGTTTCGAGATAGTGCCGCAACGGTTACAAGTTATAACCAACTTTTATGTTGTTCATAATAAAAGATCTCTCATTCTCGTCCATTTTCATTTTTTGATTCATTATTTTAATAGATTATCTATATCTTGATCTGAATCTATTATGCAAATTGAAGTGATCATGTTTAGTTAGTTAGCAAATAACTACCTATTTGTATTTGCATGTTTCTTTGTTTGTAGGAGGTTTTAGAGGATCATTGTGAAAGTATTCAAGTGAGATCGACATAAAACGTCGGAATCCAGTTTTTTTATATTCTCTTTCCTTTGAAAGTTAGTTATTTCAAAGTAGTTACTTTTAATTGACTACTTGATTTGAGGCTGAAAGTGGGTATCGCTCTGTTGTGGCCCTGAACCATAGCCATAGGACTTTGTTTTGTGTAACAATGATCAATCATAGTCAACATATGTTCAAACATTTTCAACCATCATCATCCATGGTCAACCATAGTTGAACACGCTAAATTATATTCAAACATGGCCATCCATAGTCAAACATGGTCAACCATGGGAAACCATAATCAACCAAAGTCAACAATAGTAAAACATGGTAAACCATACTCAAATATAGTCAACCACAACTAAACATCATTGATATTTTAATATTATTGATATTTATATTTAAATTCAGAAATATACTAATCCTCCCCTAGCACACCAACTGTCAACTAGCATAACCTCATAATTAAAGGTGGTTGATATACACCAAACGATGCCATTTTCCACCCTTTTTAACTAACTTCATTGATCAATGTATATCAACCACCTTTAATTATCTAGTTGTGTTAGTTGTTACTGCATGGATAGCTTGTGTAAGGAAAATGGTCATGGGTAGAGTTTAACCTTGTCATCATCCATCTGTCTTCTAGCTCCATGTCCTAGTCCACCAACTACTATTGTGGATTTGACTATAGTAATTATAACATTACTTTTCTTGAATCCTCAAATGCATGTGAAGTGTAGGAATAAATATATTTGTTTGTATTTGCATCAATGAAGAATATTTTTTTTTCCTTCAAAATGCCTTTAGATCAAGTCTCTTGGAGCCTTATGATGAACACAACTCATGTTTCTTTCAATTCACTTCCCAATATGTTATTTGATACAAACAATAGATGGTTTAAAAATTTGTAAGAAAAAATTGTTGCAGTATTATGTTTGGAGCTTTAGGGATTTTGAACATGAGATTTGTTCAAGGCCCTAATTGAGCTTTGATTTCTTTGAATTCAGAGACTCCTTTCTAAATATCTTTCCATTTGGAGCTAATGTAGATTGTTTACCTATTTTATATTCCATGTCTAGAAAAAAAAAACAAATAGGTACTTGTACCCTAACATGGGTCCATTTTGATTCTAGTTGTGGCTACAATTATTTAATAGGTTGGGCAGAATTTGTTGCAACTGGGGTTTTCATTATTTGCAATATGTCTTCCACTATCAAGTTGCATTTTTTAAGTGCTAGTTCTCGACCCCTATTTTCAAATTAAGTTGATTTCAATTAATGAAATACAAGTAGAGTAGAATGATATTTCCTTATTTTTTTCAAGATCGTGGTCACATTATTTTGGAGAAATAGACACCCATTGCTTTCATATGGTAACCACCTTTAATGGCTTGGACATACTTAGGATTCAGGTTTCTCCCACTCATCTATGGCATAATTATGTTCAAGGTTAATACAAATACAAATGCTAGGAAAAAGAGTATTTCCAACACCTTTTATAGGGACTAGGTAACATATTCTTATCAACAATCTTGCTCATCTCAAACACTAAAGCATGGATATAGGTCAAAATGTATACATTTCCATGACCTCTAATTCTAAAGTAAAAAAAATATAATATACCAGGCTTACAAAATTTGCTCCAATCAAATATAACGTGTGCAACAAAAAGGAATGATCATTCTTTTAATCAATAACTCAAAAAAAGAAAAAGAAAAATTATTCTAGAGATATAGAAGGAAAGAAACATACCAAATATTGCCATGGTGACTAAGACAAAAGAAAGTGATGTTGTGTTTCTTCTCTACAAGTCAATATTACAAAAGTTATGATAGTTGAAATCACCTTATGTCAAACAACCAATCCACTTATAACCTTCCTAGGATGGAAGAAAGTTGGTTGCAAGGTAATATAAAATGTATCTTCTTGTGTACTTGTAGTAGAGCTCCATTGTTAGAAGCTTCAATATTCTTGTAAACAGATAAATGATGCAAGTGTCTTTTTCCAATTTCTGGAAAAAACTAGTTGATCTTTTGCATATGATACAATCAAATCCATAGCAAACATCTCACCAATTCTCTTTCTCCCGATGCTTAATTTACATATAAAAGACAGTGCCCCACTTGGTTTAGTTCAAGAGTTGAAGTACTACTATGGTCAAATGCATTGGTATTACCTAGAAATGTTTGGGGGAGATGGGATTTGTAATGCAAAAATGGAGAAATTTGCTTATGGTTATGTTTGTTTATGCATATTGTTTCCATATAGGGTTATAGATTTATGACCTATGTATCTATTTTCACAAGTTACACCAAATTGCAACATATTCTTAGTTACTACTTTTCTTTGTTGATTGTGCTCTTTGGTTTAGTGTTGGGTGAAAAAATGAATCCCCTTCTCTTCCAAAATTGGAGAAATTCTACAATCTAGAGAGGTCAATTTGTGAATCGATTGTCATCCCACGACATATATAGCCTGCTTGCAACTCAGGTACAGTGCACAAATCATCATCCTCATGCAAAAATCTTATTTTAAATGAAGTTGGTCGATTTTTTAATGGTGATGTTTCAAATTGCATCTGAAATAGAGTGTTGTGTAAGAAAAATTTCATGATCTATTACTACTTGAAGAGAATTTTAAAAATCAAATCTTACAAGCAATTCCTCTCATATTGATAGAATGTGTTTTACAAACAAATTGATGTTGCCAATAGCTTGAAAAATACCAAAAGTAATCATGTCTAATTTGATGTCAAGAGAAATATGTACCCAAATAAACAATTTCTATGTTGGATTATAACAAGGCTTTAATGTTGCCAGATGGGTTCTTTTAGTCTCATGGCTCTAACACTTGAGGTCCTCATAACTCAAGAAATTATTGCAACTTTTAGATTGAGGACAAGCATGTGATATAGATCAACAATGAGTGAACCAAGGAGGACGTGAAAAACAATGACAGGTTGCACCCTATGGAGAGATAATATGGTAGCTTTGTGCATCGCTTCTAACTACCGGATAATGCCAAGCTAGATGAGGTGAAGGTGACCATAGAGAATGGGGTGTTGGTTGTGAAAGTGCCCAAGATCAGCATTTGTTGATTTTATCCAGACAACAAAATTAAATGTATTATCATTAACAAAATCATCATACTCAAGTCTAAGTGACAACTTAATATTTTTTTTTGTAATTTGTAAATTTTAATTGTTTTTTTTATTTGACAATTCCTCCTCAAATGGGATATTTAGACAAATCATTGTTCTTGACTAATAGAAAATTTATAATATAGAATTTTAAAAATGATTTTTTTTTAAATCTATTCTAAAAACTAAAATTAATAGTTAAAATTTTATAAACTTTAAACAACAATGAAAATTTATTTGAAAAAATAAAAATTCAAACCATATTTACTTTCGATGGAAGGCTCATGGACTAAAAATTAACAATGTTAATATGTTATAAGATAGATATATTGAATTTAAAAATCAATTTGTTTAAAAAAAAAATCACACATTAAATCTATGTACACAATATATAGAGGATGGAGAATACTATATAGAAAATGGACTTGTACGAGTAAAGATGTATGTATAATCACTCAACAATTAATCACAAAAAAAATATTAATATTTATAATTAGTGAATAATTTTAAATTTAATTTTAAAAGTTAAAATTTAAAATATAATTTGAAAAATGATTTCATGTATTCATTTGTGTTTCACATAAAATAATGAAAAGTGGATGGTATTTAAAATAAAATAGTGAACATTGGACAAGGAGTCTCAATAATTATTTTGTGACATTTTATTTTAAGTAATGAAAATAGTGGATCTTGAATGACACCAAAAATTAGTTAAAAAAATCATAAATAAAAAATGACATTAAATTAGAGGAGTTTATAATGGATCATTTATCAATATTTTTTTGTTGTTGTTGTTAGTTTGTTTGTGACATGTGGGACTAATATGTGGCTAAGAAACCACGACTCAGGGGCATCTAAGTCATCAAAATCACTCGGGGATTGCACTCAGCCTGAGCCACACCAACCCTTAACATGGCTGGATTTTTTGTCCACGTAGGTTTCGAACCAATGACTTTAACATCACAGAGCGTCTTAACATCACACTCCGTCACTAACTGTCCTACACCTTGGGGACGATCATCTATCAATATTATAGAAAGTAATGTTTAACATATTAATAAACACTCTTAACTTAATAATATGAAAATGGTGAGGGGGTGAATCATGTTGATTAATTGGGTTGGTTGTTATTGACGCCAGCTCTTGAAGAAAGTTTGGTAGCAAATTTTGGTAGCACAAAGGTTTGGGTAATGGACCCAAGTTTGTTTGATGGATAATGGTATGAGTCTTGATATATTTTCAGGTAAGACTATTCTATATGGATAGTATATGTCATGTCATTTCCGGTGGTATGTGGAACGTCACATAACTCCTCACGGTTAGAGAGTTATGGCCATGTGAAGTTGGAAAACCCTCATGAGTCATCTAGAAGCCCCAAAAGGTCAAAGTACTCAAAGTGTTTGAAAAGAGGAAATTATTTAAATAATAAAGTGAAGTGATGAGTGTACTATAAGTCAAAGTGGATACAAAAGAAATTATTTAAATAATAAAGTTAATGGAGAAACTACTAAATGGACATGTGGTTAGAAGTGGGTTAGCCCTAAAATAGGGAAATTGGTTTAAGATGGTTAGAAGGCAACCCCTTGAGGAAGAAGTGAAGTGATGAGTGTACTATAAGTTAAAGTGAATACAAAATAAATTATTTAAATAATAAAGTTAATGGAGAAATTACTAAGTGGACAAGTGGTTACAAATGGGATCGCTCTAAAATAAGGAAAGTGGTTTAAGATGGTTAGAAGGTAACCACTTGATGAAGCTACATAAAAGTATAAATAAGAGGCAAGGGTCTCCCATTTTAATCACACTTGAGAATATTGAATACCTACAAGTGACTGAGGTAACCAAAGGATATCTAAGGCAAATCTAGAGAGAAGGTGAAGTAAAAAAGGTCGAAATTCAAGGGAGGATAAATTCTTTTGATGATGCTTTCTAAGGTATGTTATTTACAAGTCATCTCACCATTTTCACAATAACATTTTTTCTAGAATGATTTAGACCGTAAAATTGGGAGGGTGTTGAGGAAACATATCCAAGTAGTTGTGATAAAAATTTCAACTTGTGGGTCGTTGTATTTTTGGAGTTACACTCCATGGAAAATAGGGTTTGTGGCTAGTCCTGGAAATAGTCTAAAACAAGTGTTTCGGGTAAAAACGTCGTAACTTATTCATAATAGATCAAAATTTAGTCAGACCAAATGTATTGGTTAGAGTACAGTCTTTAGTATTCTATGTACAATTTTAATATCCATACAACAAAAATTTTGTGCAGGGCACACTCTACAAGTTATCTCTCTAGAATAAGCCAGAATTCAACAAGGTATGCCATGTTTGCTATAACTCCTTTTCTGAGAGGTTTCAAGTAGTGAAATTTGGAGGAATTGCATAAAATACATTGAAGAACATTGTGTACCATTTTCATATATTCATTCATTACAGGCACATAGTTATGATTATTGCAAGTTAGGGTTGTTGACTAATCTAAAATTAGTCATGTGAGACTAAAGTAAAGTTTGATGAAAATGTTAGTATATTGTTGTTAGAGTTAGTGAACATTTGCATGTATGTGATCACATACACCAGGTCTGTTACAGAGTTACAAATCAGATTTGGATGATGAAATTGATGAGGGCTTTTGGTTGAGGTACATGTTGGGTACATGGTTGAGAAAAGTAGTCGATGAGTTGGCACATACATGAGGTGTATAGTTGATTATGTTGGTACATATTGATGAGTCATAGTTTATGTGTATTTGATGCATGATTGGTACATATTTGGTGCATGGTTGATGCACTTGTTGATTGTACAGGTTGAGGTACAGGTTGGTGCATGGTTGATGCACTTGCTTATGGTACATGCTGATTACAGGTTGTTTGGTACAGGTTGATGCATGGTTGATGCACTTGTTTATGGTACAAGTTGATTACAGGTTGATTGGTACAGGTTTATAATAGTATATCTCACATTGATAGTGTGACAGTGGTTCCATCATTCTACTTATATTTTAGGGTGGTTAGATGGGGCAAGGACATGTGGTTGTAGCCACCTTTTGGTTGTAACCAAAGACATAGGGGGTTGTAGCCTCCTTCTAGTTGTAGACAGAGAATTGGGGAGTTCAAGCATCCTTCAGGTTGTAGCCTTAGAAACTAGGGGGTTGGAGCCTCCTTCTTGTTGCAGCTGGAAAACAAAGGAAGTTGATGCTTCCAATGAATGTAATTCTTAAATACATATAAGAAAAAGCATTCTGTGGTTTTCTCTCGCTTTGGGTTTCCACGTAAAAACATTGGTGTACTATGTATGTGTATGATTGCTCAGTTTTTCATTGTTTATTTATTCTGCAACTATTGGATGATAATGATACATTGATATAACATTTGCATTTTATGGTGAAAAATGATTAAATTGCTTTATTACTAATTCACCCCCCCTCTTAGTAATCCAACAATTGGTATCAGAACAGGTTCCTTCAGAAATCAGTTTAACCACTAAAAGGTATATCATGGAGAGAAACATGTATAAAAATGGAATACCACAGTTTGATGGACAGAAGTATGCATTTTGGAGCAGAAGGATGAAAACATATATACAGGCACATGAATTTGAAATTTGGCAATCAATTGTAGCTGGATACAAAGAACCATCAGTTCCACCAAAAAATGAAAGAGAAATAAAACTTGGTCAAAATAATTCCAAAGCCACAAATGCACTTCTGAATGGTCTTTGTGAATCAGTATACACCAAAGTTATACATTGTAAATCTGCTAAAGAGATTCAGGACAAGCTTCAAAATATTTATGAAGGAGATTCAAAAGTCAAAGAAGCAAAGCTTCAAACTTTTAGAGGTCAGTTCGAACAACTAAAGATGAAGGAAGATGAGAATATTGCAGCTTACTTCTTACGAGTCGATGAAGCTGTAAACGCAATCATAGGATTGGGAGAAGAAATTAAAGAATCTGTAATTGCTCAAAAGGTACTAAGATCTCTTCCTATGAGTTTTGATTCCAAGATATCAACACTAAAAGAAAGAGCAGATCTAGACTCAATAAGCATGGATGAACTACATGGTATCTTCATAGCATATGAAATGAGAACTGAAAAGGAAAATCCAGATATAGAAGAAGCAACTTTCAAAGCATCTAAAAGGTCAAAGAAAAATGAAAATAAAAAGGAAAAAGAACATAGCAGCGGCAATGACATCTCGGAAGATGATGAACAAGTGGCCAACTTTGTCAAAAGATTGAACAGGGGAACCAACGGTAGATAGAAAGGTAATCTTCCCTTGATTTCTTTTAATTGTGATGGTATTGGTCATTTTGCTAACAAATGTCCTCATAAGAAAAATAAGAGGAATGATGAATATTACTCAAATAGAAAACAAACATATAAAGGAAAAAGAACCATAAAGAAATCCTTCAAGAAAATATTTTGCACCAAAGAAGACATCTCTTCATTAGATAGTGACAGTGAGACATAAATAGTTATATGCATGGTAGTAGAATACTCTGACAAAGAAGACACTGAAGAAGAATATGAAGAGGCATAAGTTGACTACCGAGAAGAATTGTTGACTTCCATAGAAGTTATAAGAAGATAAAAGAAGAAAAACAAGAAGCTACAGGTGAAACTAGACAAGAAATAATGCACTCAGGAACTAGAACAAATGATCACAGATTTGAAGGTTCAAATAGAAGAAGATAAAATAATTGAAGAAGCACTCAAAGAATATCTAGAAGAAAGAGACAGGATCATTGAAAATTTGGAAGCAGAGATTGTCACATTAAGAAATGATCTTCAAAAGAAAAATATGTAGAACAACTCAAAAGTTTTGGATAACATTATCAATAGTCAAAAGCCTCATTATGACAAGTCCATACTTGGATACAATCAGACAGAAAAAGGATCAAGATCAAAAACAACAAAACAAGAAACATATCCAAAAAGCTATGCAAAAACAATCAAAGCGGGTAGGAATACCTACAAAGAAGATTACAGGGACACTCCTCCACCAAGAAGATTCATATTTCATAATCAACAACCAACATATAGGCCTCAGGAAGAAGAATGATTCAGAAGAGAAAAGACATTCAGAATATATTCAACTCTCAGGTATCAAACTATATTTTTTGGTTTATGTTATGCATGCAATAATTTTCGACATAAAGCTATGAATTGCAGAGCTAACAGCAGGAACATAAACAACTTTGAAAGTCATACACAAAAGGGTTATCCAAGAAGGCCTAGTGAAACACAGAGAAGAAGTTAAAAAAGGTTTGAATCATTGAGCACTAAAGTGGAATGCTAAAAGTGTAACAACTTTGGACACATGGC
>ML777642.1:303816-315592 GCA_009831015.1 Picea engelmannii
TATAGAAGGAAAGAAACATACCAAATATTACCATGGTGACTAAGACAAAATAGAGTGATGTTGTGTTTCTTCTCTAGAAGTCAATATTACAAAAGTTATGATAGTTGAAATCACCTTATGTCAAGCAACCAATCCACTTATAGCCTTCCTAGGATGGAAGAAAGGTGGTTGCAAGGTAATATAAAATGTATCTTGTTGTGTACGTGTAGTAGAGATCCATTGTTAGAAGCTTCAATATTCTTGTAAACAGGCAAATGATGCAAGTGTCTTTTTCCAATTTCTGGAAAAAACTAGTTGATCTTTTGCATATGATACAATCAAATCCATAGCAAACATCTCACCAATTCTCTTTTTCCCGATGCTTAATTTACATATCAAACACAATGCCCCACTTGGTTTAGTTCAAGAGTTGAAGTACTACTATGGTCAAATGCGTTGGTATTACCTAGAAATGTTTGGGGGAGATGGGATTTGTAATGCAAATACAAAGAAATTTGCTTATGATTATGTTTGTTTATGTATATTGTTTACATATAGGGTTATAGATTTATGACCTGTGTATCTATTTTCACAAGTTACACCAAATTGCAACATATTCTTAGTTACTACTTTTCTTTGTTGATTGTGCTCTTTGGTTTAGTGTTGGGTGAAAAAATGAATCCCCGTCTCTTCCAAAATTGGAGAAATTATACAATCTAGAGAGGTCAATTTGTGAATCGATTGTTCATCCCACAACATATATATCTTGCTTGCAACTCAAGTACAGTGCAAAAATCATCATCCTCATGCAAAAATCTTATTTTAGTTGAAGTTGGTCGATTTTTTAATGGTGATGTTTCAAATTGCATCTGAAATAGAGTGTTGTGTAAGAAAGATTTCATGATCTATTACTACTTGAAGAAAATTTTACAAATCAAATCTTACAAGCAATTCCTCTCATATTGATAGAATGTGTTTTACAAACAAATTGATGTTGCCAATAGCTTGAAAAATACCAAAAGTAATCATGTCTAATTTGATGTCAAGATAAATATGTACCCAAATAAATAATTTCTATGTTGGATTATAACAAGGCTTTAATGTTGCCAGATGGGTTCTTTTAGTCTCATGGCTCTAACACTTGAGGCCCTCATAACTCAAACAATTCTTGCAACTTTTAGATTGAGGACAAGCATGTGATATAGATCAACAATGAGTGAACCAAGGAGGACATGCAAAACAATGACAGGTTGCACCCTATGGAGAGATCATATGGTAACTTTGTGCATCGCTTCTAATTACTGGATAATGCCAAGCTAGATGAGGTGAAGGTGACCATAGAGAAAGAGGTGTTAGTTGTGAAAGTGCCCAAGGTTAGCATTTGTTGATTTTATTCAGACAACAAAATTAAATGTATTATCATTAACAAAATCACCATACTCAAATCTAAGTTACAACTTAATATTTTTTTTTAATTTGTAAATTTTAATTGTTTTTTTTAATTTGACAATTCCTCTTCAAATGGAATATTTAGACAAATCATTATTCTTCACTAATAGAAAATTTATAATATAGAATTTTAAAAATGATTTTTTTTTAATCTATTCTAAAAACTAAAATTAATAATCAAAATTTTATAAACTTTAAACAACAATGAAAAGTTATTTAAAAAAATAAAAATTCAAACCATATTTACTTTCGATGGAAGGCTCATGGACTAGAAATTAACAATGTTAATATGTTATAAGATGGATATATTGAATTTAAAAATCAATTTGTTTTAAAAAAAAATCACACATTAAATCTATATATACCATATATAGAGGATGGATAATACTATATAGAAGATGGACTTGTACGATGGACTTGTACGAGTAAACATGTATGTATAATCACTCAACAATTAATCATAAAAAAATTATTAATATTTATAATTAGTGAATAATTTTAAATTTAATTTAAAAAGTTAAAATTTAAAATATAATTTGAAAAATGATTTCATGTATTAATTTGTGTTTCACATAAAATAATGATAAAAAGTGGATGGTATTTAAAATAAAATAGTGAACATTGGACAAGGAGCCTCAATAATTATTTTGTGACATTTCATTTTAAGTAATGAAAATAGTGGATCTTGAATGATACCAAAAATTAGTTAAAAATATCATAAATACAAAATGAAATTAAAGTAGAGGAGTTTATAATGGATCATCTATCAATATTTGTTTTTTGTCTATTAGTTTGTCTGTGACATGTGGGACTAACCTGTGGCTAAGAAACCATGACTCGGGGGTATCTAAGCCATCAAAATCACTCGGGGATCACACTCAGCCTGAGCCACACCAACCCTTAACATGGCTGGATTTTTTATCCCCGCAGGTTTCAAACCGATGACTTTAACATCCCAGAGCACCTTAACAACACACTCCGTCACTGACTGTCCTACACCTCGGGGACGATCATCTATCAATATTATAGAAAGTAATGTTTAACATATTAATAAACACTCTTAACTTAATAATATGAAAATGGTGAGGGGGTGAATCATGTTGATTAATTGGGTTGGCTATTATTGACGTCAGCTCTTGAAGAAAGTATGGTAGCAAATTCTAGTAGTACAAAGGTTTGGGTAATGGACCCAAGTTTGTTTGATGGATAATGTTATGAGTCTTGATATATTTGTAGGTAAGACTATTCTAGATGGATAGTACATGTCATGTCATTTCTAGTGGTATGTGGAACGTCACATAACTCCTCACGGTTAGAGAGTTATGGCCATGTGAAGTTGGAGAACCCTCATGAGTCATCTAGAAGCCCCAAAAGGTCAAAGTAGTCAAAGTGTTTGAAAAGAAGAAATTATTTAAATAATAAAGTGAAGTGGCGAGTGTACTATAAGTCAAATTGGATACAAAAGAAATTATTTAAATAATAAAGTTAATGGAGAAATTACTAAGTGGACAAGTGGGTTAGCCCTAAAATAAGGAAAGTGGTTTAAGATGGTTAGAAGGTAACCCCTTGAGGAAGAAGTGAAGTGATGAGTGTACTATAAGTTAAAGTGGATACAAAAGAAATTATTTAAATAATAAAGTTAATGGAGAAATTACTAAGTGGACAAGTGGTTAGAAATGGGATAGCCCTAAAATAAGGAAAGTGGTTTAAGATTGTTAGAAGGTAACCCCTTGAGGAAGCTACATAAAAGTATAAATAAGAGGCAAGGGTCTCTCATTTTAATCACACTTGAGCATATTGAATATCTACAAGTGGCTGAGGTAACCAAAGGATATCTAAGGTGAATTTAGAGGGAAGGTGAAGTAAAAAAGGTCAAAATTCAAGGGAGGATAAATTCTTTTGATGATGCTTTCTAAGGTATGTTATTTACAAGTCATCTCACCATTTTCGCAATAACTTTTTTTCTAGAGTGATTCAGACCGTGAAATTGGGAGGGTGTTGAGGAAACATATCCAAGTAGTTGTGATAAACATTTCAACTTGTGGGTCGTTGTATTTTTGGAGTTACACTCCATGGAAAATAGGGTTTATGGCTAGTCCTGAAACTAGTCTAAAACAGGTGTTTCAGGTAAAAACGTTATAACTTATTCATAATAGATCAAAATTCAGTAAGACCAAATTTATTGGTTAGAGTACAACCTTTAGTATTCTATGTACAATTTTCATATCCATACAACAAAAATTTTGTGCGGGGCACACTCTACAAGTTATCTCTCTAGAATAAGCCAGAATTCAACAAGGTATGCCATGTTTGCTATAACTCCTTTTCTGAGAGGTTCTAAGTAGTGAAATTTGGAGGAATTGCATAAAAGACATTGAAGAAGATTGTGTACCATTTTCATATATTTATTCATTATAGGCACATAGTTATGATTATTGCAAGTTAGGGTTGTTGACTAATCCAAAATTAGTCATGTGAGACTAAAGTAAAGTTTGATGAAAATGTTAGTATCTTGTTGTTAAAGTTAATGAAGGTTTGCAGGTATGTGATCATATACACCAGATCTGTTACAGAGTTACAAATCAGATTTGGATGATGAAATTGATGAGGGCTTTTGGTTGAGGTACATGTTGGGTACATGGTTGAGACAAGTAGTCGATGAGTTGGCACATACATGAGGTGTATAGTTGATTATGTTGGTACATCTTGATGAGTCATAGTTTATGTGTATTTGATGCATGATTGGTACATATTTGGTGCATGGTTGATGCACTCATTGATTGTACAAGTTGAGGTATAGGTTGGTGCATGGTTGATGCACTTGCTTATGGTACATGCTGATTACAGATTGTTTGGTACAGGTTGGTGCATGGTTGATGCACTTATTTATGGTACAAGTTGATTACAGGTTGATTGGTATAGGTTTACAGTAGTATATATCACAACGATAGTGTGACAGTGGTTCCATCACTCTACTTATATTTTAGGGTGGTTGGATGGGGCAAGGACATGTGGTTGTAGCCACCTTCTGGTTGTAACCAAAGAACATAGGGGGTTATATCCTCCTTCTAGTTGTAGCCGGAGAATTGGGGAGTTCGAGCATCCTTCAAGTTGTAGTCTTAGAAACTAGGGGGTTGGAGCCTCCTTCTAGTTGCAGTTGGAAAACAAAGGAAGTTGATGCTTCCAATGAATGTAATTCTTAAATACATATAAGAAAAATCATTCTGTGGTTTTCTCTCGCTTTGGGTTTCCATGTAAAAACATTGGTGTACTATGTATGTGTATGATTGCTCATTTGTTCATTGTTTATTTATTCTGCAACTATTGGATGATATTGATACATTGATATAACACTTGCATTTTATGGTGAAAAAAGATTAAATTGCTCTATTACTAATTCACCCCCCCTCTCAGTAATCCAACAATTAGTATCAGAACAGGTTCCTTCAGAAATCAGTTTAACCACTGAAAGGTAGATCATGGAGAGAAACATGTATAAAAATGGAATACCACAGTTTGATGGATAGAAGTATGCATTTTGGAGCAGAAGGATGAAAACATATATACAGGCACATGAATTTGAAATTTGGCAATCAATTGTAGATGGATACAAAGAACCATCAGTTCCGCTGACAAATGAAAGAGCAATAAAACTTGGTCAAAATAATTCCAAAGCCACAAATGCACTTCTGAATGGTCTTTGTGAATCAATATACACCAAAGTTATACATTCTAAATCCACTAAAGAGATTCGGGACAAGCTTCAAAATATTTATGAAGGAGATTCAAAAGTCAAAGAAGCAAAGCTTCAAACTTATAGAGGTCAGTTAGAACAACTAAAGATGAAGGAAGATGAGAATATTGTAGCTTACTTCTTACGAGTCAATGAAATAGTAAATGCAATCATAGAATTGGGAGAAGAAATTAAAGAATCTGTAATTGTTCAAATGGTACTAAGATATCTTCCTATGAGTTTTGATTCCAAGATATCAACACTAAAAGAAAGAGCAGATCTAGAATCAATAAGCATGGATGGACTACATGGTTTCTTCATAGCATATGAAATGAGAACTGAACAGAAAAATCTAGATATAGAAGAAGCATCTTTCAAAACATCTAAAAGGTAAAAGAAAAATGGAAAGAAAAAGGAAAAAGAACATAGCAGTAGTAGTGACATCTCGAAAGATGATGAACAAGTGGCCAACTTTGTCAGAATATTGAACAAGGGAACCAACGACAGATATAAAGGTAATCTTCCATTGATTTTTTTTAATAGTGATGGTATTGGTCATTTTGCTAACAAATGTCCTCATAAGAAAAATAAGAGGAATGATGAATATTATTGAAATAGAAAACAAACATATAAAGACAAAAGAACCATAAAGAAATCCTTCAAGAAAAGCTTTTGCACCAAAGAAGAGATCTCCTCATCAGATAGTGACAGTGAGACAGAAATAGTTCTATGCATGGTAGTAGAATAATCTGACAAAGAAGACACTGAAGAAGAATATGAAGAGGCATAAGTTGACTACCGAGAAGAATTGTTGACTACCATAGAAGTTATAAGAAGAGAAAAGAAGAAAAACAAGAAGCTACAGGCGAAACTAGACAAGAAAGAATACACTCAGGAACTAGAACAAATGATCACAGATTTGAAGGTTCAAATAGAAGAAGATAAAAGAATTGAAGAAGCACTCAAAGAACATCTAGAAGAAAGAGACAGGATCATTCAAAATTTGGAAGCAGAGATTGTCACATTAAGAAAGGATCTTCAAAAGAAAAATATGCAGAACAACTCAAAAGTTTTGGGTAACATTATCAACAGTCAAAAGCCTCATCATGACAAGTTTGGACTTGGATACAATCAGACAGAAAAGGGATCAAGATCCAAAACAACAGAACAAGAAACATATCCAAAAATCTATGCATAAACAATCAAAGGGGATAGGAATACCTACAAACAAGAATACAGGGACACTCCTCCACCAAGAAGATTCAGATTTCAGAATCAACAACCGATAGATAGGCCTCTAGAAGAAGAATGATTCAGAAGAGAAAAAAACATTTAGAATATCTTTAACTCTCAGGTATCAAACTATTTTTTTTGGTTTATGTTATGCATGCAATAATTTTCGACATAAAGCTATGAATTGCAGAGCTAACAGTAGGAACATAAACAACTTTGAAAGTCATACACAAAAGGGTTATCCAAGAAGGCCTAGTGAAACACAGAGAAGAAGTTAAAAAAGGTTTGAATCATTGAGCACTAAAGTGGAATGCTAAAAGTGTAACAACTTTGGACACATGGCCAAAGATTGCAGAATGGAAGTTCCTCCTAGAGAACCACAAAAGAACAACAACAGTCACAGACAAGAAACTTAGAAGATAACATGGATAAGAAAGCAGAATCAGTATAGCAATGAAGAATGCACACTCATTCTACAAGAAAAGAATAAGAAATGTGGTTGGTATGATGACAATGGTTGTTAAAAACACATGATAGGTGATAATGTCAGGTTTCTTACATTAATAAAGGAAAGAGATGGATCAGTCTCCTTCGGAAATGATGATTTAGATAAAATCATTGGAAAAGGCACAATCAGAATTGGAAATAAGAATACCAAGGCAGAAAATGTTCTACTAGTAGAAGATATGAAACATAATCTTTTAAGTGTGAGTCAAATGTGTGACCAAGGTCATAAAGTTACTTTCAACTCACAAAAGTGCGAGATAAGAAAAGAAGGTTCAGGAAAATTGATTGCAACAACTGCAAGAACTGAATCAAGTAACATATATGTATTAAGTTAAATTGGAAATGAAAAGTGTTGTCTAGGAAAGGAATATTAAAGTTGGCTATGGAACAGAAGAATGGGTCACATACACTTTGATAACCTTGTCAAAGTCGGCAAAAAGGAAGCAGTTAGAGAAATGCCCTAGATCACGAAACCAACCAACACTTTATGCAATCATTGTCAACAATGAAAGCAAACAAAGACCAGGTTTAAATCAAAGGAATATTCAATGACAAGAACACTAGAAATTATGCATATTAATATATTTGGACCAACTACAACAAAGGGTTTAAAAGGTGAGAAATACTTTATGTTATTAGTTGATGATTATACAAGAATGACTGCAGTTTTCTTTCTCAGAAATAAGTTAGAAGCTTTTGAAAAATTCAAGGTCTACAAGGAAATGGTTGAAAATGAAATGGATTCAAAAATCAAATGTTTGAAATCTGACAATGGAGGAAAGTGCAATTCAAAGGAATTTATGGACTACTGCAACATACATGGAATAAAAAGGCAATTCTTCGTTTCTAGGACACCTCAACAGAATGGAGTTGTTGAAATAAAGAACATGACAGTATAGGAAATGGATCGAACAATGCTAATGGATTCCAAATTGACAGATATATTTTGGACACATGCAGTGCATACAACGATTCACATTCAAAATAGAGTAATTCTCAGAAACAAAACTAACAAAACTCGCTACGAGCTATGGAAAGGAAGCTCATAAAATGTGAAGCACTTCAAAGTATTTGGAAGCAAATGCTACATCAAAAGAGAAGATGGAAGAATGGGAAAGTTTGAATCTCATGTGGACAAAGGAGCACTTGTTGGTTACTCAAGCACAAGGAAAACATACAAGTGTTGCAATATGAGGTTGAACAAAGTTGTGGAAAGCATCAATGTAACAATTGATGAAATAGGTAGACGAGAATTAAAGGAGGAAGAAAATGAATCAATGGAACAACTTTACAATGAAGAAGCAGCAGATGAACAATAAGTAGAGGGGGAAGATGAAGAGGATTAGACAGAAGTAGAAGAGAAAGTTCAGCAAGTGCCTCTAAAGACACTTAGAAAACGAGTACAGAAGAATCATCCTTCATATCAGATTATCGGAAACAAAGATGCACGAGTTGAGACTAGAAGAAGAATATGTTCACCATAACAAACACACCTAGAACTCTAATCTACGATTGAACCAAACAGTTTTGAAGAGGACAAAAAGGATGAATTTTGGAATAAGGTCATGGATGAAGAATTGGATCAAATAGAGAAAAATGACATTTGGGAATTGGTTCCAAGACCAAAGAATAAGAATGTGATTGGCACAAAATGGGTATTCAGGAATATATTGAATGAATATGGATAGGTTACAAGAAACAAAGATAAATTGGTATGTAAAGGATACACACATGTTGAAGGAATTGAGTTTGAAGAGATATTTTCCCTAGTTGCCATAATGGAAGCAATCTGATTGCTCTTATATTATGCATGCTCCAAGAATATTAAAGTGTATCATATGGACATGAAATCATCTTTTCTGAACAGGGAACTTGAAGAAGAAGTCTACATTGAACAACCAGAATGATTTCAGTTGTCAGAGAATGCAGATTATGTTTGCAAATTGAAGAAGGCCTTGTATGGTCTAAAACAAGCTCCTAGAGCATGGTACTCTAAATTGGATAAATATATACAACAGGAAGGGTTCAAAAAAGGAAGTGCAGACAACAACCTCTACATCAAGGTAACTCAAGATAGTATTTTATTCATTTAAGTTTATGTTGATGTGATTATTTTTGGAAGCAATGATGACAGGTTAAGCTAGAAATTTGCAAAGGATATGAAAAATGAATTTGAAATGTCATTACTCAGAGAATTATCCTTCTTTCTGGGTCTTCAGATACGTCAAAAAAACCATGGAATTTTTATTTCTCAAACTAAGTATAACAGAGAAATGATAAAGAGGTTCAGAATGGAAGATTGAAAACTAGTTATCACTCCCATGCAAACCAGTTGCAAGTTGATCAAAGTTGATGATTCAAATTTTACAGACCAGAGGCAATACCGGTCAATGATTGGAAACTTACTATATGTGATAGCATCTAGATTAGATGTAATGCAGGCAGTTGGACAGGTGGCATGATTTGAAGAAGCACCAAAGGAATCACCTGTATTAGCAGTGAAGAGGATTTTCAGATATCTCAAAGGAACATAAGAGATTGGATTATGGTATCCAAAAGGAAAGGATCTATCACTTATTGCCTACATAGATGCAGATTGGGACGGTTGCATTGATGACTAACAAAACACCAGTAGAGTAGCGTTCTACTTAGGTGAGTGTTTAGTATCATGGATAAGAAAGAAACAATCATCAGTATCCTTATCTACAGCTGAGGCAAAGATATTGTAGCAGCAACATGTTGTACACAGGTTATATGGATGAAACAAACTCTGACAGATATGCAGGTTAAGTATGATGAGCCCATTCCAATCTATTGTGATAATACAAGCACCATCAGTATCTCAAAGAACCCAGTTATGCACTCCAAGACGAATCACATTCCAATCAAGTATCACTTTCTATGGGAACAGGTTGTAGAGAAGAAAATCAGAGTTGAATATGTGGGCACAAAAGAACAAGTGGAATACATCTTTACAAAACCGCTTCCACGGGGAGCCTTTGAGTATATTTGCCAGAGACTTTGAGTAATTAAATCATGTGATACCAAGAACCAAAGTATGAAAAAGGGGGCCTCATGTCGCTTCTCATTATTAAACCTACTATATGATTGTGTTTCCTTCTTGTGTGCCATGTGGAACCTTAAATGTTTGCTACGTGCCTCTGACTCCATATTAAAATATTCATGGAATGGGTTGGTTGTATATTTTACCATTGATATTGAGGACCCCCTCTTTATAAATTTAAATTTATAAATTCTATATAGACCAAAATTGGTTTCAGTGGACAATAATAATAAAAACCATATCTATAAGGGGTGGCTAGTGCAAGGGTGGAGGGCGGGGTCGGGGATCACCTTCTATCTCGAAAGAAATCATGAAAAGAATTTTTCATGGGGGAATATGAATAACGTATAATAATCAAGTAGAGGCACTGGCACTCCTTCAGGGGTTAAATATTTAAGCTCAAGAGGAATCAACATACTCATTGTAATAGGGGATTCAATGATACTAATAAGGCATTTGAGAAATCAATTGAATTGCAAAGACTCTAATCTTATGAGGCTTCTCTTCAAAATTTTTGGAATAGAAAGGAACTTTGATGATATAGAGTACTTTCAAGTGATAAGGGATCCCAATATCTAGGTAGTTTGCCTGGAAAATGAAGCAATTACTCTTGACACGAGGTGCATAAGAACACATAAGGGGATTATTAGTTTGTCCCACATCCCCTAGACTTTGTATCTCAACCCTTAATTGATGACATCATTCATCTTTTTAATGGTTGAGGGAATTAGAGACAAGTGGTGACTAGTTTCCATTATGAGGGGATGGGCATTAAATCCCCCCAGTCCTTGGTTCCTTCTCATTCTGCACATAATCCAACATTGATGGCTCATAAATGGACTTTTGACAATGGGCATGGTGTAGGTGGGATTATTCTAGAATGTTTGTCTTTGTTCCTCTACGATTATTCCAAGTCAATTTATTTTTTGTATTTTAGTGGGACTCTCTCTCAGTCCTCCAATAGTTTGTTGTGTAGACATTTATTTGGTCATTGATTTTTAATCATTTTTTTAATGAAAAACATAAAATTTCACCTATTTGACTAGAGGTTTCTAGGATCTCAAACCTGTGAATTTCAACCTTAGGGTTGTTATGAAATATAGTATAAAAAAATGGAAAATATATAATATTTCACTCTCTAGCAACCTAATCTTCTAGGCAATCCAAGGAGAAAAGATGCCAAATTGTCTAAATGATTCATCCCTCAAGCACAACTTATCATACACAAACTAGATTTGATAACTCACTTCTAAAGAAATTATAATCGCTGTAAAATAACAGATATAACTACGGAAAAACAACCTTAATTTCTTCAATGATTGTTTCAAATCACTCAAAAAATTTTCCTTTTTACTTATGTCAAATTAACAAGACATATGTAGCTATAAATAACAATACATGAAGAAAATGGATAACCAAAATTCAAAATCTAGAAGTTGCACTTGAGTTTTGGATAGTTGAAAACTTCATTAATGTGCTTAATATGAAGTTCATGTACATACCATAACCTTTTCTCAAGGCTAGTACAAACCAATAACTCTCAAACACCCTAGCCAGGGAAAAACAAGAAAAACCCTAGCTCAACCAAGGAGTTTGAATATGCAAGAACCACTCCAACTAGTCCTACAAGGCAATATGTCCTCTTTCCTTCTTCTTCTTCACCAAATATTTATCACAAAACAAAAACCTCAAACCTGCAAGGGATAAACCATAACACTAGACTTCAAGATGCCCTAAGAAGATAATGAAACCATAGCAACTCCTAGAGAGAGAGAGAGAGAGAGAGAGAGAGAGAGAGAGAGAGATCAATT
>ML777642.1:320909-332358 GCA_009831015.1 Picea engelmannii
TTCACAAGTTTTGTTTTTACTGTAAAGTGAAATTCTAAATAAAAAAAATACTTTTATATGTCGGAAGTTGAATAACTTGTGAAAATACAGTTTTTTTTGTCATAAAACAAGCAAAATTGTAACCCACCTTCATGATTTCACCCAGGGGTTTTACCCATTTCTATTCATCCAAGCCATCTCATATTATTGTTATCTCCTTAGAATTATCAAAGGAAGAATTGAATGCATGTAAGAGTGGTTGGTGGGAAAACTCTTCTCACTAATTTATGATAATATGAGATGAGTACAACCACTTTTTGGGAAATGTGAGAGTCAAACTTTCATGAGAAGAAAAGGAAATTCAAGTGCCTTTTGGGGACAACTTTTACATGTTGATTTTTGGGACAACAAAGGAGAGCTAGGTGTCGGGAAAGAGCACCGACCATGTTGTGTTTGAGAAAAACCATGAGAGGGATGATTTTTATGTCAAGAGTTAGGTTGTAGGCCTATAAAACGAGTTTTCATATGAACGAAGTAGCTCGAGAGCCTTGAGAAGGCTATTGTGAGCACTTCAAAGTAACAACTAAGAGATTTCTTGGCCAATCATGTGCATTAGAGCCTGGGAGGGAAGTGGGAAGGACCAAGGGACTACGTGGTCGAGAAGGGGGATCACATTTCTTGGTTTGTGTAGGTTGAGGGGAAAGAGGGGCTTTGGGCTCATGAGTGTGGAGAGTAGATATCCAAGTGGGACAAACCTCCTTGTGGATTCATAGTCTCAACTTCGGGATGGCTTGTAGTTGAGAGTAAATGAAAAAAATGCCTATGGCTAGGAGGAAAATCCCTTGTATGTAGCTAGTTGTTTTCGCCATTAAAAGATAAGTTTTCTATTATGTTTTCTATGTTAATTTCCACCGTGTAATGTTTATTTGAATGTTGTTGAGTATGTGTAAATAACATGCACTCATGAGTTTTTATTATGTTGTTAGATGCATGAGGAAATTTTATGTGCATGTTGTCTATGTTAATTTTATTTGGATTAGGGAATTAAATCCATATGATTAGCAGGAAGGTTTTTTATAAGTGGTATCAGAGCTTAGGTTGCAGCACTCCTATAGGGGTTTATGTAATGTCCCCAACCATTCTAGGAGGGGAAATTATGTTTTTTGTCCCAAATTTCTTATTGCTTCTTATGTGAATATGTTGTTAAATTATTACAAATAGTTTGCTCAATGAGGAATATTGTCAAACATATAACATACATCCATCACACAAAAATTAGAACAGATAACATGGCATCTTATTATGGATGGAAACTCACAAAACCAATACAATGATATCCGAGGGTTGTAATAACAACTGCAAAATAATCCTAAGCAACACAAATCTAATGGATGTCAGGAAGCTACACAATCTACTATAGAAACAACACAGGAAAACCCGAAATGATGCCAGTCCACTATCCAAAGACTCACTGAGCCCGAAATTTCTCTGATTCAGTAGTATCCACTCTGCGAGCAGCCTTCCAATCCTATCCTCAACCCCTCACAAACTCGATTCGACAGACTGTTGTAACCCTAATTTACAGAGTTCCTCACGGGACGATTGTGAGGTGTCTTGCACGCCTCGCGAGACAAATCTGTTATAGCAAGATTTGCCTCACCCTATGCAATCTTGCATAGAGGGCCTTATTCCATTTCCCTATGCATACTTATCTTCCCTGTTGATAAAATCCAGAGACAAAAATACAAATTTTTCCACTTGTACGCATCTTGCCCACTATACAACAAGCATATATGCAGTCTGCTCCACTGCAACCCACATACATTGATATTTGTGCCAAAAAATGAAAATTAAATGTTGGGTTTCCATGTCACTACAAGAGATCTTTGATCCTTGGCCTTCCATATACTGGAAACATTCTGAATCGGCCCTTCAGTTCCATTTTGAAGGGTATAATTGAGCCAATTTCGAGCTATGGAAAAAGAGAAAGAATTCAACTTTGAGAGAAAAGTTACTGTGGAGGAATTATTTACTTCATATTGAGTTTGCATCCCTTTGTCCTTTAAGTCTGAACACAATGTTCAATCCCCAAGCTTTTCCCTTATTAATGGAGAACCTCATTGTCTCCCTTTTATGAGCTTGCCTTTGATGGAGGATTGAAGTGGTGGAGGCCCAGCTGGAAGGAACTTAGTTTCTCAGTTCCGAACTGTGCTGACACAAAAGTCTATAATATTTTCACTTTTGTTGATCATTTATTAATAGAAATACTCTTTTCCCGTCCAATTAATATCTTGCAAATATATGAGTTATTATCCATGGGCGTATTTGTTACGTATATTGATGGATTATGCTATCTAATGTGCTAACCTTTTATACTACTGCCATATTCTTGTTTTGCTTCTTTGTTGAGAACTTGTTGTAGGTATATAGCTTTGGGTCAAAGTGCTCAACGATGGAAATCATTGAACATCTGGGTGAGGTAGGCCTCTTTCTTATCTCACTTGCACATTGGTTTATATAACATGTTTCTAGGATAGAGTTGATTTTTGCAGTTATTTTCGTCTGTTGTGGTTTACCCTAGCCATAAAGAGATTTTCCTCGTAACATAACCTAGCTCAACTTGTGGGGGTGTATCATTCCACAGATGCACGTAAACCCTCCATCACATGCAATCAGAGACTTGGCCTCCTCCTAAAACTCACTGCAACACCTTGTGCAATTCGATCTACCACCAACTGAAATTAAACTCCCAAGTGAAGCTCCAATGAAGACCCCGTATGGATCCTCCTTTTGCTTGTCTAGCTCCAATGAGAATCTTGGATGGATTCACCTCTTGTCTAGCTAGGGTGGATATTGCACCACCAAAACCAAACTTCCAGAATTGTTTTCTTTACTATGTTATGTATCCAGAGGATCATAAAATTGATGTGGAGAAATTGGTGCTCATTTGGATTGACAAAGGATTTATTAAGCCTAAAGAGGCAACCTATTCAATGGGCATATGTATGTAAAGCTTCTCATAGATCGTGTTTTGCTTTAGAATGGTAATTTTGAAAAGCAAAGCAAGGACATAATTGTCAACAAACCTATGAATATATGGAAATGGAGGTATATAACAATGCACGATGTCATTTGGGATATGGCAATCTACATTGGGGAGGAGGAAAATTATTTGTTCCATGTAGACAATAACTCAAAGATTTCCCACACAGCCAGACACAAGCCGATTGCAAAAGAATATCACATTGCAGTAATTAAACTAAATATTTGCCAAACGATTTGCTATGCCCAAAACTTGTGAGTTTACTCTTATCCGAAAATCCATTATCTTGTAATATTCCTAAAGGCTTTCTAATCAACCTCACCTCTTTGAGGGTTCTAGATCTCTCCGATACCCAAATAGAGTCAACACCAACATCTCTAACACAACTTGCATTACTCGAGTTTCTCGATTTGCGATTGATTGCCATCAAGGAATTGCCTGAAGGCCTAGGAAAGATTACACAACTCCAATATCTTCATTTACTTGGTTGTGATAAGATGATATCACTGCCATGTAGCATAGAAAATCTTAAACAACTCCAATATATGGATTTATGGAATTCCACCAATTAGTATTGCCACCCGAGTTTTCTCAGGTCACTTCATTGAGAAGACTAGATTTGAATATTGACTTAAATATTGATTCTTTAATAATGGATAACTAATCAGAAATGAAACATTTACTTTTATCATATAGGACAAATCATGATCTTCCTCGGGAAATACAAAATATGATATAAGGGGTAAATTTTCCAAATTAGATATATGAGTTTCAACAACTTGAGACGTTAGAATTGTTTGACTTCCCTAAACTGGAGCAACTTCCTTCATTAGAGAGGTTTCCCAATTTAAAATTTCTAAAATTATCAGAGTGCCACAAGGTGAAGGATTGGGGATACGTAGTACTAGAGATCCTAGTGGATTTCCAATGTTATATATATTGGTTTTAAAAGATATGAAAAATATACAAAGTTTGACATGGCCATCATGTGAGGGAGGTGTGTTGAAAGAATGAACACTTCCCAAACTTCGCGTGCTAAAGATTTTGGACTCTTCAACATTAAAGAAATCTCCCATGGGTATAGAGAAGTTACCCAATATAATAACATTATATTATCAGGAAAGTTGGTGGGAAAATGTAATGTGAAGATAATAATATGAAAATATACCTCCACAAAGTATTTAAAATGGAGAAGAAATAATATTAAAAATAAAAATGGGTGAAATTATTTAAAAATAAAAATAGGTGAAATTATTTAATAGTAAAGTGTAATTTTTGTTTTAAGTGTAATAATATAAATAAATAAATGAGATATAAAATTGTATGGAAAGTTTGTATATTTTCCTATAACATATATTTGTATAAATGTTTTTTTTTTCTATATTAGTCTAGCAGAATTATAGTAATGAGTTTGTTATTGATTTGACATTAATTTCCATTGATTTAAAAAATTTCTATAGGAACCTAATGTTCTAGATAAGAAATACATTTTTTTATTTTTTAATCTATAAAATAACTTATTTTTTTAAATTATTATTGGTTGAAAAGTTTGAGGCCTTATTGTGGCCTTCACGTAGTTCAAGAGTTTAAATTAATTGCACAATCAATATTTCATACTCCCATAAATAATTTAATAATTTTGTCGAGGCCCAAACGACCAACTCATCGGTGAATTGGTTTAGCATGGAGCGTACGACTTCAAAATATCTGCCAAACTGACAGGTTTTACTTTAAAATATCAGCGAAACTGATAGGTTTGTGGCATGTGCCATCCCTTTAGCTATCAGATAATGTGTTTATGGGATGTTTAATAGTACATGGGCCATCCTCACCGTCTATTTATAGTTTACTAAGGTCACCTGTTTTCATTGTGTCAGGTTTGCATTTTGCTACTGCTAGCATTTGTTGGTAGGCTCGTCTGGTTCACCAAAAGTAAGTTTGTATACTGGGTTTTATTTTATTATATTAGTTTATTCAACTATTTAATGTGAATCAATTGGTGCATAGATGCCAACATTATTCTCATTTATTAATCACACAGGAAAACAAACACCATCTACCCTTAATATTGAGATAACGAATATTAATATGAACAAGTTTTAAAACCACTAATGCTCATATATAGTTGGCTTTTAATTTATGAATAGTTTGCATATATTTAACTTCCCATGTTTAAATTTGCAAAGCATTCATAAAATTTTGTTAGGGGTAGAGACAACCATTAATAAGAATAATTCGTTTTGAAATTTCATTGCATTGCATTTTGCTGCCAAAGAATAATAACACAGTACAAGCAAATTGCACGGTAGATAGATTGTTCAATAACACAGTATGTAACACAGTACGAGTGAATTGCAGGTTAGACATTGCTCACCCTAGATTGCAGGTTAATTGCACAATAGTTAAATAGTATAATAGAATGCAAGCCAGATTGTATAATAGAGTGGGATAAATAACAATTAAACCATCTTGTTTTTAATTTTTTTTTTTTCTAATTCAATAAAAACAAGAGCTGCATGGTAGCATAGTCCCTTCCAGGTAAGATCGTGTATCCTCTGTCTCCGTACACATGCAATACATATATCTATTGGATATCGCAGAAGATGCAAAGTGTAACAGAATGTGTGTCACTATCGATGATAGTGATGTGCTTTATATGCCAATGCCATAGCTATTTCAATGCCAACTAACTAGCTAGTGGCCACGAATAGAGTTTGTAATCTCTTCCTGGCACAACCCAAGGTGCCCGTATGGGAAAACATGGTTGTACACCCTGGTTGTTTGGTCATGTCACAACTAGTGTGGTAAAATGGTCGGCAAAGTCTATGGGAATACACGCGCAGAGTACCTGAGGTTCAAGAGCGCATTAATAAACAGAGCCTACTCGTGCACCCCAAGACCCACTGCTAATAATATTAAAGACCAAATTAAATGCTCGCACAGACCTATGCAATAAGGGGTTCAAGTGCTTCACCAATCATAATTTTAAAAAATGGTTTAATTTAAAAAAAATAAAAAACAACAAAAAAAATCAATATAACAATATTATACTTTGGAAAATTGTTTAAATTTATAGTCAAACTGCTTAGTGAATGGAATTAATATCAAATCAATAGCAAACTCATTGCTATAGTCCTGCTTTGGGCAGGGACTAATAATAATATACAAAATGCATAACAATTGCCTTCTTTTAGGGCATGTTTGTCTAAACATTTTTATAAAATAGTTTATTTTTAACTAAAGTTGAAATTAATATACTCTATCAAATTATATATACATTTTTTTTTATATGTAAACAATTTTTTAGTTTAATTATATTCTAATCATAATTATAATAATAACTAATTTATATATTTTTAGTAAACACAACTATATTAATAACTAACTTAATAATTAGAATATCATTAACATAACAAACAAAATAATATTAATAACTAACCTAATATTTTTAAAATATTATTAGCATAATGATTAATAATAATTTTTGCATATAAATAATTAAAAATCTCATTTTAAAAATCTAACCAAGGTTAAAACAATGTTTCTTTCCAATTCAAAATTAAAATATATATTAATTTTTCTTACCTCCATTGGATTGATAAAATTCATTTCCATTAACCCTGCAAAAAGATAACTCAACTTCAGTCAATCTCAGGTATAAATATCTGCAGAGAGACAGAATTCCCTCTATTTCGCTTCCAGTTCCGTCAATGGCGTTCGAGGAGGGTTTAAAAAATTTCGCAGTGGAAATTGATTGCTGCGTTGTGACGGGAGGACAAGGATCTGTGGCTCGTCATCTTGTTCGGAAACTTCTGGAATCCGGACGATGGATTGTAAGAATTGTTGATTTAGCTCGTTGAAGGTTAGCTTTCATATTAAAGACCGAATTAAATGTTTTCATGCATCTTTGTAACAAGACGAATGGGAGAGCGTGAAATGACTGAAGGTTAGGTCACTTCAAGGTAACAAGGACAGTGAGTAATTGAGTTAAGAGTGGTAGTTGGAAGAAGTGAAATAGACATTAATTAAAGTATTGGAAGAAGTGAAGCGGCAATAACACTTCAAAGTTATCAGCAAATAAAATTGTAACAAATATATTTTTTATTTATTTTAAAATATATGAATTAAAACTTTCTAAGTTAAACATTAGAACATTAGAATTTTTGAAAATTTTTAAAGTTAACCATAAACTAATGTCAAATCAACCATGAACTCATTGCTATAGTCCCAAGCCTTCCGACAGGGACTAATAATAGATTACAATCCTAATAAATATAATAGTAATAATAATAATAATTAACATAATAATTAATTTTACTAATAAATATTAATATTAATATTATATTATAATATAATGATACTAAATATAGTTATAATAATAATCAATAACAATTATAATAAAAATATTAATAAGAATAATTAATTTCACTAGCTTAATAATCAATTATAATTATAATAAAAATATTAATATTGATAATTATTTTCACTAACTTTTAGTAATAAAATTTAAATAATAAACTTAATTATCCATTATTATTATCAATTTTTAAACCTACTAAAGGTAGGGACTATGTTGCCTTGCAACTCTTATTTAAATTTAAATTTGTGAAAACATCAATTTTTATATTTATAAAAAGATAACAATAAATATTTTATAGCAAATATTTTTTAATAAGTTTTTATTAATTTGATTATTTTTATTGTATTTGTTATAATCATAAGGAAAATTTTTACTTTTGTAAAAGAACATTATTTTTTTTACTAAACTAATTATATATTTACAAAAATTAATATTTTAATTTATATATGTAACTTGGTATCTATTGAGTTTCAAGAGTATCAAATGTTTTTAAGAGCAATGTTTTTTAAATGTGTAAGAGGAAAAGTTTGCACCATGAAAATTTAATCTTTCTCTATCATTGATAAATTTTAGATTAATATTAATCTAGACTAATTTTTAATATATTTTGTTATTACTTGAAGTTGAATAATATTAAATGGCAGACTTAAAATTATTATTATTTTAAATTTATAATCATAATTGATAGATTTTATATCAACAAAAAATTGCAACATAGCTTGCAACAAAATTACATTAAAGTTTTGGTTCTGAGTTTTATAAAACAAAAACAAAAGTAATTTCTAACTACTAGCCTATAACACAACCTATCTAAATCTTTAGGAAATACTTCTTAGTACTTCTTCATAGTATAGATTCTACAAAATAAACATAAGATCCTAATAAATTTATAAAACATAGAATCTAATAGAAAGCATGATGTCTGCTTACTTATTCCATAGTTGCGTTCACCGGGTCCGAGTCTTGCTTGAAAATTTTCACATCTTCAGATAGCTGGTGCACCATTTTGTCGTACTTCATTCCCTCACAATTGGAATTGAATGAATACACTTGGTTTGAAGCTACCAATTGATTTATGACCATGTTCCTGAGCATGCTACATTCTGCCTCCAAAAAAACCATTTGACACTTTTGTTGAACCAAAGAACTCATAATTGTTTCTATTGGAGTGATGACCTAATGCTCATTCTCGTGATTTTTTTTTGTAGCTATGAAGATTGAGTTTCTATTACCCTGTATAGATTCCTCATGGTTCCTTAGAACGCATCGAATTTCCTATAATTCCTGATAATCCATCCCAAATCTACTACAGTCCAAGCTCCTAGTCATAATTGTGTTCTCTATATTTCTCTCTACCTGAATTCCTTGGTTCACCTTCACGCCACACAAGTCCCACTATTGGTGTATATCAGAAACAATATTGTCTAGATTAACACCCACCAAAATATAATTAAGCAGAGCCAAAGAGGGTTCAAACATGAAGAACCAACTTCCACATGAAAATAAAACGAGAGTACCTACAAAAACTATAAAGACAGAGATAGAAATAGTCCAAAGAATTATGTGCCTCCCTAAGCTTATATGATTCAATGGTTTCAACGTCTAACTTATTGAAACATTGAGTTGGCTCAGAGCCAGTAATATATTATTTGTGATGAAATATGCTAGATAGGAGCTTCTTAGAATTGAGTAATACTCATATTGAAGGGACGAAAAACCCCTTGAAGAACTGATTGTGACACAAAATAAAACCACAAAGCCCAAGCTGAGTATAATCCAAACAAATGCAAGCCTCCTTGAATTGATCAACAACAAAGGAGGAGGCTCACCTATTGATTGAATCAAGACTAAAATCATCCACACTATCCCAATCAAATTGATGAAACTTACCAAGATGCCTCACAGAATTGAAACCCAGGTTCTCCACCAATGCATTCCAGACTGAAGAACCATAATCCCACCTTGACGAGTGAAGCTTCTTCCATAGGATTCATAATCGTGTGATACCAAGAGCCAAATCATGCGAAAGGGGGACTTGGGTTGCTTCTCATTATTAAACCTGCTATACAACTGTGCTTCCTGCTTGTGTGCTATGTGAAACCTTAAATGTGTGCTACGTTCCTTTCTCTCCATATTAAAATATTCATGGAATGGGTTGGTTGTATAGTTTACCATTGATATTGAGGACCCCCTCTTTTAGAGTGGCAACTTTGTTATCAAAACCATCCATTAAAGAATTGTGCTCCCTTAATACATGATACAACTTGATGCAAGTAAATTTGGTTATTTATTTTTGTGCTCAAACTATCACCGAAGCTAATAAATTTTCCACTGGGCTTGTATTCAATACCATCTGATTTATGTTGACCTTTGAATCTCCCATCACTATCAATGATTGAATACGAGAGTCGATGGAAATCCTCAATCCTTACAGTAAAGCATGGGGTTATACTTGGTTGTTAGATGAAATACCAAGTACCTAAGCAAAGGATGTTTCAATTATTCCTCTAGGGCTCATGATGAACCCTATGTCCCCTTTCACCTTAGGATGACTTAAAATTGTTATCACATCGAGTTGAAGAACATGAAATGGTCTTGGGTGGGGAGGATAACATTCCTCCTCTTCACTGTGTAGAAAGACCCAATTGGCAAGATTGGAATCCCTATAAAGACATTATATCTATTTTCTAAAACATCTTTAATAAAATCAAATTTCATAACTTATTAAGCCATAAAAATCAAAGGGAAATATAGAATTTCATTTCCATGTTATTCAATCATAAACTAAACTAAAAAAATTAAATTTATAAATTTTATAAACTAGAATTGGTTTCAATGGACAATAGTAATAATCAACATATCTATAAGGGGTGGTTGGTGCAAGGATGGAGGGCGAAAGAGGAGGGGGGAAGGGGATAATCTTCTATCTTGAAAAAAATCATGAAATGAGTTTTTCATGGGGGATAGGAATAATGTCTAATAATCAAGCAGGGGCACTAGCACTCCTTTAAGGGGTTAAATATTTTAATCTCAAGAGGGATCAACAAACTCATTGTAGTAAGGGATTAAATGATACTAATAAGGAATTTTAGAAATCAATTTAATTCTAAATACTCTAATCTTGTGAGGATTCTCTTCAAAATTCATGAAATAGCAAGGAGATTCGATTGATATAGAGTAATTTCAAGTGTTGAGGGCTCCCAATATCCAGGTAGAACTCCTAGAAAATGAAGTTGTTACTCTTGACAAGGGGTACATAGGAACAAATAAGGGGGTTATTAGTTTGTCCCATGTCCCCTAGAATTTATATCTTAACCCTGCTCTCATTCCTCCAATATTTTCTTATGTAGAGATTTATTTGGGCTTTGAATTTTAAAGAAAAACATAAAATTTCACTTATTTGACTAGAGGTTTCTCGGATCTTAGCCTTGTGAATTTCAGCCATGGGGTTGTTATGAGATATAGTATAAAAAAACAGTGGAAAATATATAATATTTCACGCTCTAGCAACCTAATATTCTATGCAATGCAAGGAGAAAAGATGCCAAATTGTCTAAATAAGTTTCATCCCTCAAGCAAAACTTATCATACATAAACTAGATTTGAAAATTCACTTTTAAAGAAATTATAACAATAATAAAATAACACATGTAGCTGTAGAAAAAACAACCTTAAATTATTCAATGCTAATGTCAAATCACTCAACAAAAATTCCCTTTTACGTCAAAATAGCAAGACATATATAGTTGTAAATAATAATCCATGAAGAAAACAGATGGTCGAAAATAAAAATCTAGAAGTTGCACAAGTTTTGGATAGTTGAAAAATTTATTAATGTGTTTAAGATGAAGTTCATGTGCATACCATAGCCTTCTCTCAAGTCTATTACAAACCACTATCTCTCAAAAAACCTATCTAGTGAAAAATAAGAAAAGCCATGGCTCAACCAAGGAGCTCCAACATGCAAGAATCACTCCAAATAGTCCTCCAAGGCAAGACATCCTCTTCCCTTGTTGTTCTTCTTCTTCACCAAATACACCAAATATTTATCAAAAAACCCAAACCTC
>ML777642.1:332388-344247 GCA_009831015.1 Picea engelmannii
AGAGAGAGAGAGAGAGAGAGAGAGAGAGAGAAACTAGTGCACTCCTCTTCTAGGTCACATATCTACACAAGAGTGAGTAAGAATGAACACACAAGTATGATATGAATGATAATAATCTCCAGCATCTTCATCTTCACAAGAGAAAACCCTAGTCACAAGAGAAATATCCAACAAAGACATCATCCTCCCATCTATAACTTCTCCTAGGGTTTCCTCATGAACCCTAGCAATAAGAAAAATACCAAGAGAAGAGTATGATGCTGATAATGAATGAGAAGGAATCTCTCCTTCCTCTATATATATGAGAGGTACTAGAGACCAACAATATAACGTGGGCCCAAGATATTACAAACAACCTACAATAAGCTCATGTAGGTCTACATCAGGGATGATTTTAGGGGCTAAATTTCGCTCATGGGCTAATTTTCAATGTTTTTTTGAAAAATGAGATTCTCTATTTTAAAAATGATTTGCCCAAATTCTATAGGATAAAATTATTTTACCTTAAAAATCACCAAAATTTTATAAAAAATATATATAATACTTATAAATTTGAATATTTTTTGAAAAATATCGCCAAATATTTATAGTTGACATATGAAGGATTAGTAATATTTGCCAAGGTTTCTACATTTTAAAATAAATTTTAGTCCTTAAAATCATCCTTGGCCTACATGTTGGCACCCAAGGTTTTAGGTTCATTTCACGTGGGTGCACAAACGAATTTGTGCACACTCATTCCAAAGTTTTACACACACCTAAGGTAATGCACGGAGAATGACAAGGAGTGGGCGCTAGACCAAGTTTTGATAGTGCATGCCGGACATAAAACATTATCGAATGCGCGTCAGTCCCAGTTTTGATGTGCATCAAAAATCAAGAAGACCCACACCAAAATCAAGAAAAGAATCATTGGGAAATCCTCTCAAATGATTATTTCCAGCAATACAAGGGATCGTGGAGATGACAAAAGATGAGTTGGCCAGGCGGTTACGATTGCCTTGATTTTTGAAGGCTACGTGGACTGCAGGTAGGTGCCAGAAGCATGCGAGCTAGTTTGTCAGTAGAATGAGAGGAGCATAGAAGAAAGAGACAGAGATCCCAAGCAAAGAAAGCTATAAAAGGAAGCAACGATATCAAAAAGGGGCTAGCTAGATGTTTGGATGAGACTCATTGAGTTAATGGTATCGAGATGACTCTGAGCCTATTGTAATCCTGTAATGCTTCTGAATATAATGTTGAGTTTGTCATAGATCTAAATCCTTGAGAGAATGTGCATTGCGTAGTATGTTGTATTTATGAGGATTTATATAAATGAAGATAGGAAGTTATGTGGAGATCATATAAAGTCTACTGAATGTATGCCTATGTTGTAATGGAATGACTCTGGTAATAAAGATGTGACCATTTTGATCTATTATGTGTCTATCATGTATTATTTGGATATGTGCATGTATTGTTTTACTTCTTAGTCTTAATAATTTGTTAGCTATGAGTTCCATGAATGCCAACCCCAATGAACCTATGTGTGTTTAAGCCTTCATCCCTATCACAAGGCCCTATGGTCTCTGTGATCCTCTCTACATATTAAGTGAGACTATAACACCCTATTTCCCCCAGTCTGTAAAAATAACTATGTTAGCCAAGAACTATGGCAAACTCAAAGATGTGAATGTTTGATTTGACGGACCTTTGCATAAAAGGTCAATGAATGTAAATTATATAATTTATATGTGTTGCATGATTGTTGAGAAGGGGATGTGCTAAAAGAGACCACGATGGCTAATGAGAGGTGGTGGAAGGGACCTGGAATGGTTGCATTAACTTCCACCGAGCCAGTATTGTACTGTTTTATACTTGCTCACAAACCAAAGCAACTCTCTGATCCTGGAATGGATTTCCCCATTAGATTGGTAGGTGGGGAGGCTCCTCAAGAGTTAATGAGGGGATGGGGGTGAACCGCCCATTCATAACAGCCCTCAGACTTGATTACGGATGGCGAAATTCGTGCCACACGCAACCTTGCAGACAGAAATTGGCAAGAGAGGAAATGTGTTGGAAAGAAAGAGAGAGAGCAGTGCACACAATGGGGATCGCGAAAGCAACTGGAGAAGCCCTAGAAATGCAGGAAGTTCTAAATACCAGGAGAAGGAGAGTAACCTTCATCCTTGATTTATGTTGAGTTGGAAGTAGGAGACTGAACCTCACAACATCGTGGTCTAGCTCGAGGGTGGCTAGTGGTAAATCCATTTGGAGTCACTAAGCCTACGATTAGGTGGAAACGAGCATCCCTCTCAGCAGTTGCATCATGCCTGGAAGATCTGATAAGTGTTTTATACCTTGTATTTCGAACTGAATGTCATGAATACATGCTTATGTCTATATGCCCATATAATTTCTATAAAGAATGATTGCCTGGTATGTTGGAATAGAAATAATGGATGCCTGTGTATGCTTACATGCCATTGTTTCCTTCTGTACTAAGGATTAAGTTTGGGGTGTGAGTTCACTCCACTGAGAATCGTCTTGATTGCTTAACTCTCGTAATGTTCCGGGAAGGCTCCTTGAGAGTATTCTTCCTCAGAGATTACCCCATAAACCTTGGAACTGTCTGAAGGTTCATGCGATCCAGGTATGGAAACCTTATGCAAGGAAGGGTAGCTCTCTAAGGTCTCGAAGTCGTGGGAGTTTGAAGCCTTGAGAAGTTGAATTTCATGAGTCAAGCTCAGAAGGAATAGCGAGCCCAATTATAGAAGAGAGAATACCCTATCATTTGGTAGACGAATGGTCGGGATCCTTTCGAGAATACCCCCAATCTATCAAGACTGATGGATCTAGAGAAGGTGCGTAGGCGTTAACACCTCGACCCTTTCGGCTTTCGCAAGAGCGATGGGATCCAGGATCGTAGATCTAGGGATCTGACGGAGCCGTATTGACCATCGATCTTAGTCTTTGTATAGGTAGGAGAGTAGCATTTCGCTAACTCGCGGCTTGGAGTGGTCAAGGGTAGGGCTGGAGGAACTCATGATTCGTGAAGTCGCAACGTGATCATGACCGTTGGATCCAAGGCATGGGAGAACCATTGGATCATAACTTTCATGGTTATCGCCTATCGGGAGTTCATAGCTTGAGAGAGTTTCTTTTCGATTGTAGAAGTCGCGAAGTGCCGAGCGTCGAGGGCTCATGCAAACACATGACCCATCCATAAGTGGGGACTGCATGGTTGACAGGTGGTGTAACAACAAGCGCCTAGAGAAAGGTGGGAACGGGTGACCGGTGGTGGACACGTGTCACGTTGGGAAAGAGTCAACCCATTGTTGACTTATCGTATCTCGGGAACTCGCGAAGGAGGACCATGAGAGCTCAACACTCCATCTCATGAAGTCACGAGATGCGAGTAGCGCTAGTATTTGTCCTCAGAAGCGGGTGACCGGTGGTGGACACATGACACGTCGGGAAAGAGTCAACCCACTGTTGACTTATCATGGCTCAGGGTTTCGCAGGGTGAAGAAGTTGCACCTTGATCGCTAAGGCCGCAAAACGCCGAGAGCTGAGGTCTCATGCGATGGGTGGTGACAACATATCTCATGAGCAGAGTATAGTGGGGTTGACAAGTGGAGTGTGTGCGTCGCTTTGCCAGAATCCACGCAACATTGACCTCTTGCATCTCAGGGAATCACAAAGAAGGAGCACGAGAGCCCAACACCTCAACTGGCGAGGTCGCGAGTGTTTTTCCTAGCCTATGGTTACATGTAGTAGGTGTTAGTGGGAAGGGAGCCATACCTGTATAGTATCTCGGGTATCAGTGTTTGGAGAAAGGGGAGTCGAGAGTCTTGATGCTTGACTTGCGAGTTGCGAAAGGCGCTTGCGCTAAGGTTAGCTTGTGGTCATTTGGGGGAAGGTTAAGGGAAGAAAGGGTCTGTGCTAGGCCCCATAGAAGTCTCGAGGATTTTTTTCCTTAAAGGAAAAGACCAAAAATATAAGTTGATGTAGAGGGTGTGTGACAAATTGGTATCAGAGCATGGTTACAACACTTGGCCTGCTTGGGCTCATGAATGAGTTGCGCAGAAACTCCATTTGACGTACTCTTAAAAGGAGTAACCCTCTATCTTAACCCCCTTTAGAAAAAGCCGAAGCTAAGAATGAAAATTTCCTATTGTGTGTATGCATTTGAAAAATATGAATTATGCGCTGATTGTGAATGAACATAATGTTGACTAACAATAAGTGTTTTTCTTGCACAACAAGAGGACGATCAACCACAGGAAATTGCAGACACCTAGAATGGTGACACACCATGAAGTGGGGGATGGCTCCCACAATAGAGACGAAGAGTCTGACGAAAGGAGAGCAGTAGAGACCCCTCCCGATCTAGATGAGACTGTGAGAAGCCTCATGGTCAAACTACAGAGTTGCAAGGCCAACAACGAGAGGTTGATAAAAGAGCAAGAGAAGCAAACATAAATTAATGTAGTCTTGCTGCAAAGTTTATCCGACATACAAAGACAATTGCAGCATGAACCTGAGACCAGTCATGCAGACCGACGATAGACAAAGAAAAGCTGAAGTCCACCTAAGATACGAAAATGTGGTCTTTTAAGTGGCCACACTGGGAAGAGCACCTCAAGAAAGGTCCACCCCAGAGATAAGGGACAAGCATCAGACGATTCCTCTGGAAAGGAAACTGGTGACTCGGAGGGATCTTCTAGTAGCAGAACTAGTTCCTATTCCTGAAGAAAATGGAAGAAGCAAAAGCATTCCAAAAGTCACAATCTTGAAGAATTCAAGAAGGCCAAACCACTCTCTTTCGATGGTGAAATAAAGAAAGGGGAGGAAGCGGAGGCCTAGCTTCTTGGACTAAAGAAGTATTTTAGAGTCCATGACTTCTCAGAAAACTTGAAGGCTGAGTAGCCACTTTCAACTTGAATGGAAAGATTTCCATTTGGTGGGAAGATCTTAAGAATGTAAAAGGAATTCACGAAGAGGACCTATCTTGGGAACGGTTTGAGAAATACTTCAGAAAGAAGTATCTATCGAAAAGTATTTCTACGAAAAGACTAAATAATTCTATGAACTCAAACTGGGGCAATGCACCATCGAGGAATATGTCAGTAGATTCCTCGAATTGTTGAGGTACGTACCTTATATAAAAGAAGAGAAGACAAAGGTTCAACGATTCATCAGTGGACTACCTAAGGATTATCAGAACATGATTGAGTTTGATGAGCCAAAGACCCTAGAAGACACTATCCGAAAGGAAAGATATTGCTATGAACAACTGGGGCATCGGACAGAACCTTGTGAAAACTAGAAGCAGAAAAATAGTTTGAGATTCCAGAAAAAGGGGTTTAAATCCCAAAGATTTAAAAACTATAAAAAGGACTCAAGGATGAGCTTCCCAACCCGAAGTGTACACCAACATAATTTTCCCTCCCAGAGCAGAAATAAACCTTCTGGATCTACCCTAGGAAAGATTGATAACCCAAAGAGAGAACCCTTGAAATGTTGGGGTTGTGGAGAAGAACATCTATTGAGGGACTGCCCGCATCGACAACGGAGAAGTCGGAGAATTTACAACATTCAAGAAGCTACCACCATCAATGACATGGCCAGGAGTGTGCCGCAAATTTATGCAGCCTTGGATAATAAACAAGCTGACCACCAAGCTTCAGTGGTGGAGATGGAAGGTATGATCACCAACCATCTAGTGTCTATTCTAATTGACCCTGGTTCAAATTTGAGTTATATATCTCCTAAGGCTATTGATAAATGTAAATTATAGCCACATAAACACACCAAGCCATGTTTGGTATAGTTAGCCACTGGCACCAAAATAAAGGTAGCAGAGGTCATACCAACTTGCCAATTCACTATGGGTGAATTCCCCACCTAAGAAACCCTTAACATACTACCCCTAGGATCAGATGACCTGTTGATTGAAATGGACTGGCTAGCCACATATAAAGCCAGACTGGATTGTTACCATAAAACTTTAGAATGTGTAGGTGAAGGAGGAAAAAGGATAACCCTTCGGGGAATCCAAAAACCTGTCTCGGTGAGATGAATATCAACCCTTCAAATGAGAAAGTATTGCAGAAAGGGATGCCTACTTTATGCGACACAGGTGTTGGAATCAGTTGAAGATGACAAACCAAGCCTTGAAGACCACCCCACACTAAGAGAATACAGAGATGTATTTTTGGAAGAGGTACCGGGTCTATCTACGAGAAGGGACATTGACTTCTATATAGAACTTGCACCAGGAGTAGTGCTAGTGTCTAGGACACCCTACAGGATGAGCACACCTAAGCTAGTTGAACTTAAATTACAACTAAAATAAATGATGGAAAAAGGCTATATCTGGCTCAATGTGTCTCCATGGGGAGCACCAATTCTGTTTGTAAAGAAGAAAGACGATACCCTCCGACTATGCATAGATTATAGGCAACTAAACAAGGTAACCATAAAGAACAAGTACCCCTTACCCAGGATCAATGACCCGTTCGATCAATTGGAAGGTTCTTCCATCTTCTCAAAGATTGACTTGAGATCTAGATACCATCAAGTCCGAATCAAGGGTGAAGACATCCACAAAACTGCCTTCAGGACAAGATATGGTCACTATGAGTTTGTGGTAGTACCATTCGGATTAACCAATGCCCCTGCCACTTTTATGTGCTTGATAAACAATGTGCTCAGCAAATTCCTAGACAAATTTGTACTGGTTTTTATTGATGATATATTAAATTTACTCCAAGAATAGAGAAGAACATGAGGAACACCTTAGACTTGTGCTTCAAGTGCTAAGAGAACATCAGCTCTATGCCAAATTTAGCAAGTGCGACTTTTTCCAAAAGAAAATACATTACTTGGGCCATGTCATATTTGAGGAAGGAGTAGCAGTAGACCCTGACAAGATCAGGTCTATCATGGAATTCCCTACCCCAAAGGACATTTCAGATATCAGATTCTTTATGGGCTTAACAGGATACTATAGGGGATTTATTAAAGGATTCTCCAAGATTGGTTGTTTAATCACTACCCTCTAGAAGAAGGGAGCTAAATTCAGATGGACACAAGAATGTGAAGAAAGATTTCAATCCCTCAAACATCTATTGACCCATGCACCCGTGATGAAGATCACTGATCCTGAAAATGACTTCCTCGTGTGCACAGATGCCTGTAAGGAAGGGATCGGAGGAGTCCTTATGCAAGGAGGAAGTGTAGTCTGCTATGAATCTTGAAAATTGAATGAGCACGAAGCCAACTATGTGACCCATGATCTAGAACTGGCCACCATAGTGCACGCCTTAAAAATGTGGAGACATTACCTCCCGGGAAGAAAATTTCTACTTATGATAGACCACTGTGGATTGCAATATCTATTTGACCAACCAAAACTCAATGCTAGACAAGCTAGGTGGATGGCCCTTCTTAGTGAGTTTGACTTCGAAATAAAATATATCAAAGGAAATGAAAATAAGGTGGTTGATGCCCTTAGCAGAAGCATGAAAACAATTCATCTAGCAGCGGTGAGCACCTACGAGACGAATGTCAAGGAAAGAGTCAGGAATGCACAAGAAACAGATACATTCTTCCAGACCGTGACCTCGTACTTGGAGTAAGAACCCACAGGAATAAAGTATGAGGGCTACCAGATGATATATGGAGGTCTGCTAACTTACAAAAATAGATTGTATATTCCATAATGTGATGACTTGAAGAGGTTCATAATGGATGAACTACATAAAAGACCATATACTGGTCATCCTAGATACCAGAAGATGATCACAACCACTTGGAAACAATTCTATTGGCCTGGATTGAAGAAAGAAATAGTTGAGTACTTAGCCAGATGCATAGAATGCCAACAGGTTAAAGCAGAACACTGACACCCAATAGGATTATTACAACCTCTACCAATCCCATAATGGAAGTGGGAAACCATTTCCATGGACTTCATCACTGAATTACCAACATCGACCAAACAGAATGATGCCATCATGGTAGTGGTGGATAAATTGAGAAAGTCTGCCCATTTTATCCCCATCAAATTGACTTGCAAGGCAATAGATATTTCTAGCATATTCATGAAGGAGATATTCAGACTACATTGTATGCCTAAAGGGATCGTGTCTGAAAGAGACACGAAATTTACTTCCAACTTTTGGAAATACTTGATGATTGGTCTAGAGACCAAATTACTATTTAGCACCGCCTATCATCTTCAAACCGATGGACAGACAGAAAGAGTGAACCAAATATTGGGAGACATGCTAAGAATGCATGTAATGCATCAATCCAAGAAGTGGGAAGATTTCCTGCCACTGGTGGAATTCGCCTACAACAATGGCTACCAAGAATCCCTGAAGATGAGCCCTTTCGAAGTCCTTTATGGTAGACCATGCAATACTCCAGTCAGTTGGAGTAATCCCGTGAACAGAGTCACTATTGGACCCGACATGTTGAAAGAAATGGAACAACAAGTGACTCAGATAAAACAAAATCTAAAGGTCACTCAGAACAGACAGAAAAGTTACGCCGATCGAAAGAGAACTCCGAGAGAATTTGAGACAGGAGACCACGTATATCTCAGGGTTAGGCCCAAGAAGAGTTCCCTGAGGATGGGAGCTTGTGCCAAGTTGGCACCTCGGTATTGTGGACCCTTTGAAGTTCTAGATAGAGTGGGACCTGTAGCCTATAGGCTAGTGCTTCCTCCCATAGTAAAAGCACATAATGTTTTCCATGTTTCATTATTGAAGAAATATGAACATGATTCTAATCATATAATAGACTAGTCTATGATTCAGATGGAACCAGAAGGAGAATTCCTGCTGGAACCTCAATGCATACTGGACAGGAAGGAAACCCCACTCAGGAACTGAACCATTGCACAGGTCAAGGTGCAATGGAAACACTTTGGCCCATATGAGGCTACGTGGGAAATGGAAGATGCCATGAGACATGCATATCCAATTTTGTTTACTTTTGTACATACACGTCATGTTGATAAATAGAACATCAAGAATGATGTTCCTTTAAGGGGGAGGGAATTGTAACACCTTGTTTCCCCTAGTCTGTAAAAATAACTATGTTAGCCAAGAACTATGGCAAACTCAAAGATGTGAATGTTTGATTTGACGGACCTTTGCATAAAAGGTCGATGAATGTAAATTATATAATTTATATGTGTTGCATGACTGTTGAGAAGGGGATGTGCTAAAAGAGACCACGATGGCTAATGAGAGGTGGTGGAAGGGACCTAGAATGGTTGCGTTAACTTCCACCGAGCCAGTATCGTACTAGTTTATACTTTCTCACAAACCAAAGCAGCTCTCTAATCCTGGAATGGATTTCCCCATCAGATTGGTAGGTGGGGAGGCTCCTCAAGAGTTAATGAGGGGATGGGAGTGAACCTCCCATTCATAACAACCCTCAAACCTGACCACATACGGCAGAATTCACGCCACACACAACCTTGCAGAAAAAAATTAGCAAGAGAGGAAATGTGTTGGAAAGAAAGAGAGAGAGTAGTGTGCACGACGGGGATCGTGAAAGAAACTGGAAAAACCCTGGAAACACAAGAAGTTATGAATACCAGGAGAAGGAGAGTAAACTTCGTCCTGGATTAATTTCCTGTATCATAAGAAGGAAAGTAACCTTCGTCCTTGACTTTCGTTGAGCTAGAAGTAGGAGACTGAACCTCACAACATCATGGTTTAGCTCAAGGGTGGCTGGTGGTAAATCCGTTTGGAGTCACTGAGCCTACGGTTGGGTGGAAACGAGCACCCGTCTCAACAATTGCATCACGCCTGGTAGATCTGATAAGTGTTTTATACCTTATATTTCAAACTGAATGTCATGAATACATGCTTATGTTTATATGCCCATATAATTTCTGTAAAGAATGATTGCCTGGTGTGTTGGACTGGAAATAATGGATGCCTATGTATGCTTACATGCCATTGTCAACTTCTATACTAAGGATTAAGTTTGGGGCGTGAGTTCTCTCCACTGAGAATCATCCTGATTGCTTAACTCTCATAATGTTTCAGGAAGGCTCCTCGAGAGTATTCTTCCTCAGAGATTACCCCATAAACCTTGGAACCGTTTGAAGGTTCATGCGATCTGAGTCTGGAAACCTTATGCAAGGAAGGGTAGCTCTCTAAGGTCTTGGAGTCATGGGAGTTTGAAGCCCTGAGAAGTTGAATTTCATGACTCAAGCTCAAAAGGAATAGCGAGACCAATTATAGAAGAGAGAATACCCTGTCATTTGGTAGACGAATGGTCAGGATTCTTTCGGGAATACCCATGATCTGTCAAGATCGATGGATCTAGAGAAGGTGCATAGGTGTTAACACCTTGACCCTTTCAGCCTTTGCAAGTAGCGATGGGATCCAGGACCATAGATCTAGGGATCTGACGGAGCCCTATTTACCGTCGATCTTAGTCTTTGTATATGCAGGAGAGTAGCATTTCGCTGACTCCCAGCTTGGAGTGGTCAAGGGTAGGGTTGGAGGACCTCACAATTCATGAAGTTGCGACGTGATTGTGACCATTGGATCCAAGGCACGGGAGAACCACTGGATTAGAACTTTCGTGGTTATTGCCTATCGGGAGTTTGGAGCTTGAGAGAGTTTCTTTTCGATTGTAGAAGTCGCGAAGTGTTGAGCGCCAAGGGCTCATGAAAACACGTGACCCATCCACAAGTGGGGACCGCATGGTTGACAAGTGGCGTAAGAAAAAGCACCCAAAGAAAGGTGGGAACGGGTGACTGGTGGTGGACACATGTCACACCGAGAAAGAGTCAACCCATTGTTGACTTATCGTATCTTGGGAACTCGCGAAGGAGGACCATGAGAGCTCAACACTCCATCTCGTGAAGTTGTGAGTGGTGCTAGTTCTTGGCCTAGCCTATGGTTACATGTAGCAAGCACTAGTGGGAAGGGATCCATACCCGTATAGTATCTCGGGTATCGGTGTTTGGAGAAAGGGGAGTCGAGAGTCTTGATTCCTGACTCATGAGTTGTGAAAGGCGCTTGCACTAAGGCCAACTTGCGGTCATTTGGGGGAAGGTTAAGGGAAGAAAAGGTTTGCGCTAGGCCCCATAGAAGTCTCTAGGATTTTGTTCCTCGAAGGAAAAGACCAAAAATCTAAGTTGATGTAGAGGGTGTGTGACAGAGACCTTCCTCAGCCTTGGATGAGGATTGATATGTCAATTCTTTGGGGTTTTTATTGATCAACTCTGGACAAACCTCGACTCTAAACTCCCCAGCTTTAAGAAGGAAACGTGCAAGCATGGAAAAAAATGCTAACAAATTGTTCCATTGTCAGAATCCGAAAAGTCTTGTAAGGAATGATGAAGGAAAGAGATGAGGTGGCATCCATCTCAGGAGAAAATTCAAGACTGGATGACTGCGAAAGAGCATGATTTTTCCTTAAGAGAAAATCAGGGGATAAAAGTGAATGTGAAGAAATGGAAAGATGACTATCTTTACATGGATATGATTGAGATTTTCTTCGTTGAATTTCCTTGTTTGTTGTATGAGTGGCTAAAAAGGAAAACTGCTACCAATTCTACTGTGTGGCCTTTGGAACCAGTGGTCTAGGATCGAACCATGCTTAAAATATTGGAAGTGTTGGATAATAAGTGGAATCGAGATATTGACTTATGGTTTTCTTGAGTAAAAGAGGGATACATTGTTGGTTTTGTTGTGGGGTGCACCAATCCCTTCAGCGAGGCTGAAAGAAAGTTCATGGAAAGTTTGAGGAAGTGAATTACGGAAGAGATTCCACTCTGGATGAAGATGTTGTTCGTTGAGAAAGGGATGATGCGCATAGATCTTGCTGGAATGGATG
>ML777642.1:344319-364714 GCA_009831015.1 Picea engelmannii
GTTGAGATGAGGTGAGGAATGGTATGGACCCATAGGAGTAGAGGAGAAAAAGAGCCAAGAGATACACAAGAAGAGTTGCGATAAGAAGAAAATAATACCAAGGAGGTGGAAAAGAGTTAGCCAAGGGCATGCGATGAGGGGTCAGGCTTGGGATGAAGAGAAAAGAAATCACACTAGGTGGTAGTGCAAAAGAGTATGTTGTGCCAGAGTGGACCACAAATGAGGATAGGCCCGTGAAGAGGTGTTTCATAGAGGATAGGATGTCTAATGGGGATACCAATAGTGATAGTAGTAAGGGCATGGGTGATGAAGTTCACACCCCTTGGTTGTTGCAGAGTGCCACAACCTTAGAGGAAGATGAAGCACAAAGCAATGGTGTGTTGATAAGAGGAAAATATGGCGCGCAAAGAAGTAGTGTGCTGTTAGGAGAGGAAGATAGCAGGAAAAGTAGTAGTGCATAGATAATATATGAATATAGAGCACATATTTGTGGTGTGTAGATAGGATAGGAAGATAAAGTGTGACATGTTGGTGCACCAGAAGAAGAGGAAGATGGAGGCTCCCCTAGCGGTGGGGGATATTAATTGGAAATAGTAGATGGTATTGCATGATTTAAAGTAGGAAACTCACAGGGTCACCTCACAATAAATTTTAGAAGAGGATGGAAAACCTAATGACGGAGTTGCAAGATATGGCTAAGATGAAGGTCATGCGCGAGCACGTATAGTGTACCCCTTGTCGCTCAAAAGGAAATTGTAGAGATGAATTCCCTGTACTGCCAAATTATGTGGCGATAGGCGCACCCAATCCATTTCCATTGGGATAGACATAATGGTGTGATATGTGCATACAGTGGGGCCATGTGCCACCCCGCTGCCCAAATTTGCAGAAGTACCAAACGATAATTGGTACTCCATTCTGTGAGTTCTGTAAAACTATTGGGCATGATGTCAATACTTGCTGCTTACTCTAGTTGATGCAAGATAATACCCGCAATTCATTCTGGGTACAGGAAGAGAAAAAGGCTGGTGAGCACGATGGTGCAGAAAGAGGTGGATACCAAGGAGGTCCTTGAGGTGGATATGGGCCCGGTCGTGGCCGAGGATATGGAGGAGGTGCAGGTGGACCCTCCACATGTTTTAATTGCAAAGAGATTGGTCATGTATCAAGGTTTGTACCAAACCGTGCATGCTTTGTGCATTGTGATATAGTCCCAAGCATGTCACCAAAGACTGTCTCGTCTTGTTGAAAAAGTGGGAAGACAAAAAGCCAATTTCAACATCGTGAATGTGGAGCCGTGCAAGAATAAGAAGAAGAATGAGGAGGTTGATGTCTGGGTAGTAACTGGAGGAGGAGAGAAGACATGAGTATACTTTGATCATGGTGAAGGATCAGGTCAAAAACCATATGGAAAGATAAGGAAGGCATCTCATCCCCCTCCAAAGTGTTATGATGCCCAATAGAAATAGTTCATGCGCGATGCGAAAAGAGCACTAGACGAATAAATATCACGCAAGGAGCTGCAACGCATGACTCAAAGGTCACTTGAGAAGGCCATGATCTAAGAAGAAATATAAAGGGTGACACAAAGGTCATTGGAATAATCTCAAATCCATGAAGGGGTACAATGTGCAACACAAAGGTTGTTAGAAGAATATTGCGCCTGTGAAAAATTGTAGTGCATGACGCAAATATCTTTGGAGGAAGCTCACATGCATGAAGAAATACAGTGTGTGACACCGCGATCATTAGAAGATGCTTGCTGACAAAATGATTTGTGACGCGTTGAGTAGAAAGCACATGAAGAACAACACCAGGAAGAATTGAATTGTGTAATGCGCAAAAAAGTATTACATGACTTGGGTCACAAGGAAGAATCTAAAGACCATGTAAGTTATTTCTTGCATTATTGTTTACGATTGTTGAATGATCTAGAGGATGCAAGTAAGTTGACACAGATGTTAGCTACTTGCATGAGGGAACAAGGAGTGAAGGAAAGCATATCAACTTTGTTTCCAGAAAGAGATGTATGTCAGGTCAACAAGCAAAAGCGAACTGGCCGAGAATTTAAGATGATAACAAAACTTGGTGGCTATGCCATGAATGGAGTCATGTTGGATCTGGGTTCCAACATGAATATTTTCCCAAAGAAATATTGGGAAGTGATGGGTGAACCGAAATTTGTTTGGCTTCCCACCTAGCTATGATTTCCCAATCAATACAAAATCTACCCATTAATTTGACTGGAGTAGGTGGAAGCAAACATAGAAGGAGTAAAAAATAAGTCTGACTTTGAGGTCATAGAAATTAGGGATGAATCTAATCCATACCCTGCCTTACTTGGCATTAATTGGGCCTTTGAAAATAATGCAGTGATGAACTTGAAGAAGAGGAAAATGTCATTTGAAATAGACATCTTGTGCATGGTCGCACCTCTGGACCCTTATGAAGGAGACATATATAATGAGCCAGAGGATGAGGATGCGTAGAGATCTGCTATTGAAAACATATACAAGATCACAGGCCATAGGGAGGACTACATCAACCCCACCAAAGATGGAGAATTAAGCTAGAGAAGTGTCAAGTATTATGACATAGATTCTGAGAATTCCATGGAGAGGTGGTAGAATAAACTCTATGAAGTTTCCACTCCCAGATGCGCGAGGATAACGAAAGCAATGCACTGGATCAACTCTGATTTATGTGATTCCTTATGGTTTGATGGGACATAGCCATTAGATACATTTTTCATACAAATGGAGAAAACCATCCCTGTGGAGCAGTGGTTTTAGGACATGGATGCAGTGGTTCGAGGGATGCCTGTGTAGTGGTGGGTGATGCACCGCTTGAATATTCAGAATCAGGCATAGGTAGCTAAGTTAATAAAGGTTCAATTCTATCCCATCGTTGATTTCAAACTAGCCAACCGATACAAGGGCACTGGGGATCCTCAATAAAAAATTATTTTTCTAAATGGCATTGGACCTCTAAAAATATCCCTCGATCCCAACGGGTCCATCAATTTTTCCACACTATGGACATGATCCATAGAAGTTGGTACATCCAAGAGGAACTCATGAGTAAAATGATTGAGTGGACCCATATGAGTTCCTAGTTTCATTTAACATTCAACTTCACAGTAGAATATCCGACTCAAAGAGAGACACTCCATCGGATTAATAATTTTATTTTTCATCGACAACCAAAGGAAACGACACCCACGATGGTCTGTTTGTATCATCAGTCGATGGAAAAAATAAAAGAGGCAGTACATTGTTGGAAGATTGATGTTGACAATATCAATGATGATGACCCCTGCATCATCTAGATCAAAGAGTCTGAGGGAGATCACACCCTAGAGTGTAAGGTGGTAGAGATGGTTTCACCATACTATAATGGCTCGATGAAAACCAAGAAACATAATATTGGCACTGCAGAAGAACCCAATATGGCCATCATTGGATATTATTGGGATAAGGAGACAATCACTAAGGTAGTTTACCTCCTCAAGGAATATGAGGACTTGTTTCCCTGGACATTTTCTGAAATAAAAGGCATTGCAGGATCGTTGGGGGCCATGAAGACTTAGCTCAAACCAGATGCCAAACTGATCAAGAGAAGGCCTTATCAATTAAATTTAAAGTATAAGGAAAAGGTGCACAAAGAATTAGATCGAATGTTGGATGCGGGGATCATTTTCCTTGTAGAGGACTCTGAATGGATTAGTCCTATGGTTGTGAAACCCAAGAAGATCGAGGATATTTGAATCTATGTTGATCCGAGGAGTCTCAATGCAACCTACATCCATGACCCTTTCCTGAAAGTCTTCATAGATGAGGTGTTGGAAAATGTTGGCAGTCGGGAAGCCTACTCTTTCATAGATGGCTTCTCAGGATACTATTAGGTTCAGATCGCAAAGAAGGATCAGGAAAAAACCACCTTTGCGATTGAATGGGGGTCATTTGTGTACATGGTCATGCCGCTATAATTTCTTGTTCCTAGCCTTCGAGTCACCCTAGAAACCTAGATGACCAATGACCAATCCCTTCAACAAAGATTATATGAGCTCATAGAACTAGAGGAAGACCAAATGATGGATGGTTTCAACTAGGTGGTTGAAAAGGACAAGCAAAAGGCATAGAACGAACGTAACATACGCTAGAAAATTCTCCGACTTGGATCTTTAGTATTATTATATGACAACAAATATTTACAACATACTGACAAGCTACACATGCGCTAGTTGGGTCCTTTCCATCTAGTCTACATCATTGAAGCTGGTGTCGCCAAGATAGAAATCCTACAAGGAGAACCGCTCAAAGGAATCATTAATGGCAGTAGGTTGAAGGTGTACTATGGACCGCATGGGTCAACGATCATTTATACCCCTTTCTCAGTTTTGAATGTGGGTAGAATAGGTTTAGTGTAGGTTGTACATTAGGTAGCAAGCACATATCATAGTCAACATAATTTATGTTTTGGACATCACAACATTCACATTAGTCACACATGTGGACTTGATAGATTGACAATTTGTGTAGATTTTCTAGACCTCCAAATCAGGGTGATACTTTTCCATAAGTACAAGGTCCTGGCCTTAGCTTCCAATTGACGCGGGCCTCAAAGGATTTTCTTGGTAATTCACTTCATTGAAAGGGAAAGTAATCCAATTTGGGTATTTCACACATTCCATGAGTACACAATTAGTTATTCCACCCCATTCTTCAACAAGAATCACCAGTACGACGGATCTGGCATATCAATATCCCCACAAGTCACATTTCACCGCCACTTTCTACTTGTTCTCCAGACCATCTCCTCAGTTGAATATTTATTTCTCTCCTTCGTCATCTTCCACACTCGCTTCACTTTATATATACTCCCCCCTCCCCGAAGCTCTCGTTGGAGTAATTCTCCACGCCCCATTCCCTACCACCTCCACCCGTGATTTATTTCATTGTCTAGTTGGTATTCCCTCTGATTCCCTCACCTTTATAATTTTTTCCCCACTCCCATTTCATGGTGTGGCTTAGAATACTATCAATACTATATTATTTCTAGTTTGATCGAGTAACTCAAGAGCCTACATTACAGTTTTCACACATATTGTCAGTCTATCACCAGTTGCTCGGTAGAGGTCCTTCCCCTTTCTTTCCTAGAAAAAATCACATTAGTACCCCACAGTTCATTGAAATGTGTTTCATATTCACATATATTCACCAAATCTCTCATCCCAAAGATAATTGAACAACTTCCATGCATCATCCCCTTTATTGATAGGAAGAGAGCCTACTCTCTGGCTCACCAAGAGCCCTACTCTCATTCATTGTCATGGATCCCCCTTCAGCAGTAGCGAACCGAGGGAAAACACATATATCCAATCTCATTGCTAGTATCTCCACTCCCACATATCACCATGGATCCTCAACCCTCCAACAGTAGAAAAGCTGAGGTTACTAGCTCGATATGGTCCTCCCAGAACAAAAAACAAGCAAATAATGATGATCTCTCTTGATGGAACCTAACTTATTTTTAGTGGTCGATGTTTGATGGTGGGATTTAAATAGATCCCTCATTCACCTCCACAAAAAATAGTGAAGGTTCCTAGTCAAGCATCTAGCCTCATGAACTCCAACTCCATCTTTCACCATGAGACATGCTTGATTCATTCTAGGAATTGGGTCGAGTTGCAACTACAACCTGCATAGATGATTTTCTCTTACTTAGGCCCAATCACAATCAAAACTTGTTTTGAAGACCAATGATTTTCTCTTACTCAAACTTTCCACGTTGAATGGATACGACAGTTGGATCGAGGATGAGCCAAGCAATAATGGTGGGTTCCTTTTGGCATCCGAAGTTTTGGGTTCATTTCGTGCACACACAGACGAAATTGTGCACACTCATTCCAAAGTTTTTGGTGCACCTAAGGTAATGCACGAAGAATGACAAGGAGTGCACATTGGACCAAGTTTTGATAGTGCACACCAGGCCTAAAATATTATTGAATGCACACTGGTCCCATTTTTTATGCACACCGTAAATCAATAAGACACAAACCAAAATCAAGAAAAGAATCATCGGGAAATACTCTCAAATCATTACTACCAGCAACACAAGGGATCATGGAGCTGAAAAAAGATGAGATGGCAGGGAGGTTAAGATTTCCCTAATTCCTGAAGGCTATGTAAACTGTACGAAAGTGCCAAAAGCATGCAATTCAGTTTGTTAGTAGAACGAGTGGAGTAGAGCAAAAAGAGAAAAAGCTGCCGAGTAGAGAATGCTATAAAAAGAAGTAACGATATTAGAAATGGGGCTAGCTAGGTGTTTGGATGAGACTCATTGAGTTGTTGGTATTGAGCTCACTTTGAGTTAGTTGTAACACTAGAATGATTCTGAATATAATGTTGAGTCTGTCATAGATCTGAAGTCTTGAGAGAATGTGGATTGCACTGCATGTTGTATTTCTGGGGCTTTATATAAACAAATATAGGAAGTTTTGTGGCTATCGTATATAGTCTGCTTAATGTATGTCTCTGTTGTAATGTAATGAAACTGGTAATAAATATGTGTCAATTCTGATCTATTATGTGTCTATCATGTATTATTTGGATATGCACGTGTATTGTTTTACTTCTTAGTCCTAATAACTTATTAGTTATGAGTTGCATGAATTCCTACCCCGATGGACCTATGTGTGTTTAAGCCTTCATCCCTCTCACAAGACCCTATGGTCTCTGTGATCCTCTCTGCATCTCGGGTGAGACCTTCCTCAACCATCCTTGGACAAGGATTGATATGCTGATGATCTAAGGTTTTTGTTGGTCAATTATAGACGAAACCTAGGTCTAAACCCCCTAGCGTTAAGAAAAGCGCATGTAAGCATGGAACAAAACACCAACACTACACAAGTGAATCTCTTTACTCCAAGGGTACACATGTCATGCTACAAGGTGATGGTGTACACAATACAAACTCTAATATGGTGTAGCTACTCAAGGTGTGTCCACACCTCTCCATTCCAAGCCCACGTGAACTCCATCACTCCTCATAAGCCATGTACTCCATTGGGTCAGTTTCCCTTGAAAGAACATTGTCATAGCCTAGGTGTCCTTGAACCAACTCTAAACCTCCAACTAGAAATCCAAACTACCCCATGCCATTTAGGGCCCGATTCCCTCGTCCAAGATGCACAATGCTCCTCCTCACAAGTAGGGCATTCTCCAAGCAAGTGGATCTCTCCATGTGTCCACAATTAAGGGCATCAACCAATCAAGTAAGAGAAATCCATCACCCTAGGGAATAATTCCAAGAAAGAACCCACTTGAGGTCAAGAATCCATTGAGTAAGCTGTCTCCATTATGAAAATACAACACATACCATCTTCCATGTGCCAATCCATCTTGGACCACTTAAGGGTTGAACATACACCATGTACCCCAAATCTTATGAAACACCCTAAAACATGGTGTAAACACTTTTGGAGTAACTCAAAAAATAACATGTTGCTAGGTTGAGGAGGGTTTCACTATGAATTATCGTGCTTTGGCTCTATTATGTTGAGAATTGGTGAAGGTTTGGTCTTTGCTTCTCGCCACTGAGAAGCATCTAGTCTGGCATAGGTTGAGGATGGTAGGTCATAGTCACTTGAGCATTGTTTCTTATGTGAATTATTTAATCTTTGTTGTGCTCAAAGGAAAAGTGATTTCCTTCTACTAGATATGCAAGTCACCATTTCACATCTCAATAATAGACTAGCAAATCAAATTGGGGTTTGAAGTGTCAAGAATGTAGAAATGTTTGAGGTGGTGTCCCATTAGAGTAGGAAAATTGGAAAATTGGAAGTAGAATGCAATATGCTGCTCTATGGACTTGTCTTGGGTCTTACGAGGAGCTCCCACTCTTTGATTTCTCATCTAAACACTTCAATTAGGTATGTTCCTACCATATTCAAGGACAAGGAAATTGTTCAATGAGCTCCTAAATATTTAGATATTGGTAATGAAAAATTGGTACACCAACTACATACACACATCAAGCAAGAATCTCTGAGTGTGCACTTTTTTTTTTCAATTTCCTTAAAAAAAATAAAAACTTGCAAGATAGATTTGTTGTTAGATAAATGTGTAAGGATATATATTAGTCGGTTCCATAGCCATACTTCAAACACTACTAAAATAAGTTGGCTTGCATGCAATCATTTTGTAATTTTGGAACTTCTTGAAAGCTAATTCTCTTAAAAGTCCTTTTTTATTTGTATTATTATATTGTCAAACACAATTCTACCAACTTTTTAATACAAATTATATCCATTTCAATTTAAAAAAAAAACATATATCGGATTCTACCAATTTAAAAAAAAACATATTAATCTGAACATCTCGAAGGAACAATATGGATTCCTGTTTAAAATACAAATGCATGATTGTGTTGCGATCACCCAAGAGACCTTACACTATCAAAAGTGATAAGATTTCATCTATTGTCATGAAGCTCAACCTGTCCAAGGCCTACGATAGGGTAAGTTGGATGTTCATCAACTTAGCTCGCTCTGATCCAGATGGGGTGCTTGGAGTCTTCATCCTTTGTTACCCTTATCAACGATTCTCTTTCTTCTGTTTCCAGGCCTTCTAGAGGTTTAAGGTAGGGGTGCCTTCTTTCACCCTTACTTTTCCTCATTGTCACTGAGGCATTCAGTTTGCTTGTCAAAAACACCCGGAGGAAGGGGATCTTAAAAGGACTAAAAATCACTAGCTCAGAAATCCTCTCCCGTGTTCTTTTTGTTGATGACGTTATTATTTTTGGTGCATGATCTTTTCAGGAATTTAAAGATTTGAAAGTCATCCTAGATTCTTTCTTCTTGTTAACAAGGATGAAAATAAATCTTGTAAAATCAACTCTGTTGGTTTGCAATTTGCATTTGGAAGTTGTGGAACAACTTGATCTCTTCCTTCCATTTTCACGTAAAAATATTGAAGCAGGTCTCAAATATTTTGGTTTTGAGTTAAAACCAAGCTCATATCGGCATGAAGATTTTCTCTGGCTCATTAAGGAAATTCAAGGATCTCTTTATGGGCTCATCGATGTCTTTCTCGGGGAGGGTGGCTAGTGCTGATCAAATCAATCCTCTGCAACATCTTGGTGTATTGGGCATCTATCGCCAAAATCCCAAAAGGAATTCTGACCAGAATTCAAAAAGTTTGTTTCCATTTCTTTTGGACAAGTAAAAAATATTCGGGTGGGATTCCCATAGTCAAATGGATAAAGGTGGAAGGACATAAGGAGATGGGAGGCTGGGGCATAAAAAATATTTTATGGTTTTGTAGATCTTGAGTGACAAAAAACATGTGGAGATTAATCCATAGTAAGACGATATGGGTTCGGGTGATGGCTTCTAAAGACTTAGCTAGCATGTATTTCATGGATTGGATTAGATCTCCAAGGAAAGGGTTTTCCAATAGCTCAATATGTTTGAGGGAATTGGTTGAGGCCTTTTCTTTAAGCGGAAACTAGTTAAGGTGGCACATGGGAAATAGGAAAAGTATAAGGATTGGAGAGGATCCATGGGTGAATTCAGGGCATAATCATAAGTTGTCTGAGGATCTAATTCATGAATTCCATGGTCAAGGAATCTTTATTATATGGGATATTGGGATCAAAGGACAAGATGCATATAGGATAAGTTCTTGGAAATCAACAAAATATTTAAGCCTCGAGGGGGAAAGAGAAGCATAATGGGAGGCTTATACAACTCTTTTAAAAAATGATTTCATCAACCTATAGGAGGATGAAGAGGTATCCGTCAGTTGGGTTGGAAATGAAAATATAGGATGCTATATAACGAAGTTAGACTAGAAAGTGTTGGAAGAGGAAGAAGTTGAAGGAGACCAAAAGCGGTGGTGGTATTTTGTGTGGACATATCTTGCCCCTTTAAAGGTGCAAATCCTTTCTTGGTTAGTTCTGGAAAATAAAATCTTAGCGTGGGAAAACAAAAGGAAAAGAGGATGGTTAGGCCTGAGCAGGTGTGCTCTATGAAAGTTAGAAGAGGAAACACCACATCATTTATTTGTGCAATGTTATTTTGCCTAGAAGGTTTGGTCGGTGGTAGTCAACAAAATCAAATATCAGGGGAAATCTCCTATTGGGGATCTCAGTCTTTGGTTAAAAAATTGGAAGGAGGCCAAGGGCGATGGTGGTTTCCTTTATCTCCCCTTTTTCATTTTTTACTTTCTCTAGTGGGTGAAAAATGTTTGTATTTTTTAGAACAATGAAATACCTTCAGAAGTGGTGGCAAGGATGTTGGTTAAGATGTCTCTTGATTTCAAAAAAGAAGTAAAAATAAAAAATCCAAGGATCATATTGGTGTCATCTATGGTGGAAGGAGTACCTTGAGGCTACTTTGATGGATCTAGTAAGGGGCATCCACCATGTTGTAGGGCAGGGGCTGTGTTATTCATACCAGGCTCTCATTATTTCAGAGTTAGTTATGTTGCAAGTTTTGGATCGAACACGAAGGAGGAGCTATCTGCTTTATGGGCTTTGCTCTTTATCATAAACACCCTCAATCTGAGAAAGATCCAAATTATGGGGGATTCAAGGTGACAATCGAATGTGTGAATGGTCAAAATATGCTCCAAGTTATGAGGCCTAAGCTGTTGATGAACTAAATCTGCTCTTTCTTTGTGTATTTGGAATGGTGTTCTGTTAAACATATTTTCAGGGAGCTCAACACCCAAGTAGATGAATTATCTAAAAAAACACTAGAGTTGGCAACTAGTTCTTTTCTAATGAAAGAATTTTATGAGGGAATCCTCATTGAGGAAATGTCTGTCCACATATAATTTCTGTTTAAATTTAATGATCTGCATGAATGAATGTTTAGATAGGTAAAGAAAATGTAGTAGACATAAAGGTTTTCTGAGAAGTTTTTCTCTGGAAATATGCAAGAAGTATATGAAAAATAAGAACAAGCAACAACCACTCCCATAAAAAACATAATATGTATATTCTCTTTTTTATAAATATAATTTTTTTTCATCTATATATATATATATAATTATAATTTTTTAAATAAATTTAATACATTGAATATTAATTTACAATATATAATATATAATAATCAATAATACTCATGATTCATATAATAAGTGCAATCTATAGTGAAAACTTAATATGTATATTCTCTTTTTTATAAATATAATTTTTTTTCATCTATATATATATATAATTATAATTTTTTAAATAAATTTAATACATTGAATATTAATTTACAATATATAATATATAATAATCAATAATACTCATGATTCATATAATAAGTGCAATCTATAGTGAAAACTTGATATAGACATCTAGCCATGTCATTTGAGAAATCAACAGAGACTAAAAAGCTTCATAAAGTATTCATCATCATTTACTATATTCATTTTCTATAATCACAAAAACATTATTATAAATATTAATATATAATATTATTTTTATTTTTTAAATATTTTTAATTATTTAATAGAATCATAAAAATATTTATACATATAATTTCGATATTTTTTTAATTACTTTATTTATATTTATTAAAAAGCATAATAAACTAGCTTATTGAGTTTATATTGTAGCTCACGTATGGTAAACTGATTTCCAAAGTTATTGAGTTGATATCGTGGTAAACTGGTTTCCAAAGTTATTGAGTTTATATTGTAGCTTATTGCGTTTATACTGTGGTAAACTGATTTTTTTGGGGTTTTTTTTGAGAGATATATAATCAATATTTTCTTGAGGGAAAATGTAAAAAAAATAAAATTTCATTATCAAAAAGTTTAATAATTTTATCTTTATTTAATATTGTAAATTAATAATAAAAAATTGATATATTTCATCTATCTTTATTATAATTTAATTAGTTCATATTCTACGATGCTCTAAGTGAAACTATCCTATTATGTATTGGTCAAATCTCACTTAGATGTTACTACTCCTTTGTCAATTCATATATTAGTTTCAATGTTTACTATATTTATTAAGAACCAGAGTTGTAAGGCACCTTAGTCCTTGCCAAGTAGCTCTATTACTATATTTATTAAGAATCAGAGTTGTGAGGCACCTTAGTTCTTACCAAGTAACTGTAAAAGTTGTGCAAAGTAGTAAGGGTATCTATATGTTGTACACTATTTGGAAATTTAACAATGGACACAATGTCGAAGATGATAAGAAAAATGGTAGGTATCAATGCAGAATTTTGAGAGCATGGCAAGTGACCTAACAAGAGGGATTGTCGAGTTAAAGGTAAATCAAGATAAAAACTATGTATGAAATGATGAAACATTGAGAGGTTATTTTTTGTTTGGAAGACAATAATATAGTTAGCAAAATACTATTGAAAATCGATGCCTTTTTCTTAGTTTTTTTTTTTTTTTTACTCTAGTACACTTTCTAAAGAAAAATTGTTTACATCTACGATGGAAAGGTGCTAGTGAATGCCCCCCCCCTCAAAAAAACATTATATCAATAATCAATGGCTTATAAATGCGTTATTTATATGAGTTTTCTTTCGTAGCTAGTCTCCTTTTTTCCACTAAGCCATACATGCATATGAATTGTACTTACATATCACGTGGCAAGATATTTTAAATCAAGTTACCATATATTGATGTAATGCTTTGGCCGCTTTGCCAACAACATCCTTACTATGTGCTTGCTACATTGTGATAATTATTAATATGTAATTCATACATTAACGTAGGTTCATAAATATCAACTAACAAAATATAATAATCTTATATGCTCACAAAATGAGAATTATTTTGTATTTAAAAAAAATTCTTATTATTGCAACCCATGCAAATTTGCTCCTTGGTGTCAGATATCGAAATCAATTTTCTTGACCTTTTCAAGAATACACAATGATTTCCAATTGTCAAAATATGAATTTGTCATGTTAGTTGGAGATGAATTAAGAGAAATTTCTAGTGTGTTAGTTAGAGATGAATTAAAATAACTTTTTAACTATGTCACAATAACACAATTAATAGCATATCCATAAAATGAAGTGTTTTTAGAAAAAATTAAAGTTAAATATTAATGAGAACTAAATAGAAGCTTTGTGTACACAAGTTAAATTTTAGCTAGATATGTAAAATTTATATGAACAAAGTGTCATAATTTAAAAGCGAAGTTTGAATTGCAAGTATCAACAAGCAATTTTGAAAATGATCAAAAGTGGTTTCATTACTGCAACATTTGCTATCCAAGCAGGCAATTTCCAATAAAACTTGTATTAAACTTTAACAAGACAACTACATAAAATATTTATCCTTGTTTTTGTTTTTTCATGCAACATTTGATATTCAAGCATGTTATTTCCAATGAAACTTGTATTAAACTTTAACAAGACAACTACATAAAATATTTATTCTTGTTTTTTGTTTTTTCATTCAAGATTTTTGAAATGGAACCATACCAAAAACAAAGTGAATCAAAATATTTTCCAAAGGGTAGTATCACTAACATCTTTCTATAAAATAAAACCTCTAGACCATTTTTTCTTGCTATGTGTACCAAGTTTTATAATGTATGCGTAGAGTTCCATAGATCACTTCAAAGCATTTTATAAATACACCTATACAACTTAGACACAACAAAGATTTCAATTGGTACAACTATATGGAAATAAAAATACATGACATGCCAAGAGTCAAACATTAACTACATTCCAAGAGTCAAACATTAACTATATTTATGGAACCACTTCAACAATTAGAAAGCCCTTATGGTAATTGATATGCAATTCCAATCAACAATTAGAAAGCACTTATGGTAATTGATATGCAATTCCAATATATAACATTTATGATAGAGCATAAAGTAGAGCACGTTTTTATTTTCCTAAACATTTTCCTTGCTCTCTTTAAGAAAGCATTGTACAAAATACTTGTAGTAATAATAATACTTTTCCATTATGTTTATTTTTTATTCAATATTGGCCATGCCCATAACATAATAACTCCAATCACATAATAACTCCAATCTTGTTTATACTTTTACATTATGTTTATTTTTGATTCAATATTGGCCATGCCCATAACATAATAACTCCAATCTTGTTTAAGTTGTCCTCCAATCTACATCTTAAGAATAAGATCAATTACACACACATACATAAAGAATTGATGAATTACAAAAAAATCTTCACTTGTAAAATACATATTTCTTTTCTTGTAAAATACATATTTCTTTTTTTGGTACAAAAATTTCAACACTTATTCCTAGATATAATTTTAGGAAAATTATATCTAGGAATAAATTTCAAAAATTTCAACACTTATAGTAATTTTACATTGCTATAGGAAAATTGTTTAGCATGAAACTCTTTTCCTGTAAAGGTTTCAATATTTGAATACTCATAAATATAAAATCATCTTAACTCCAAATGATGAAAGCCTAGGGATTTTGTAGATAAAAATTACACAACAAAAGTAGAACAACACACACTCAACATAGAATGAAATTTAATACACAACCAATAGAAAATAAATATTCAATACACAACATAATTTACAATTGTACTAATTCTACACACTTTTATTGAAATCAATGGCATGCTCTCAAGTCTTATTACATTCATAGAGCCTATGCAAAGGTCTCTAAATCACCCAATACTACTCACAACTATAGAAGACTAAATCAGTGGAGAGCCAAAGGCACAAATTACATGAAGTTCTCAGATATTTAATCTATGAGGACATGATTGTTCGATTGCCAAGTCTATTAATTTGTTTTGGGTAACCCAAACATTTAATCAATTAATACATGGTTAAAAATTTCCTCTTTAACTTACATATACAAGCCAAGCTTCCTGGTTTGGATATTCAAAGTCAAAACGGAAAAAATTGCACATGGAAGGAATTTTGAGTTTTCTGGCGTGATCTGTGTACGGCGTAGGTGCATCCATTAAAATAAATATCTTTTCATGAAATTTGGTGGGAAGCTAGAGGAGTATGTCCTCCACACATATACAAAATTTAAACTCTAACATTAAGTATTGAGTGGACACAAGTCAAAATACCCTTGTTACTATAGAAATTTAAAAATCCCTACATATTGGTTCAGGACATATGCGTGGTACTTAAACTCAATATTTTTTATTAAATTTGGTGGGAAGATATGGGAATGTGTATTATATAACATATCCAAATTTCAGACCGTGATTCTAATAATTGAGGGTGCATTGGTCAAAATAGTTAACCACTATTACCATCGAAATTAGTTTCTATGATTTGGTTTTGGACTAAGGCACGGTTTTTGAAATCAATATTTTTTTATGAAATTTGTAGTGAAGATATATGAGAGATTCCTATATAACATATCCAAAATTCAAACCTGAATTCCAATACATGAAATCACACTGATCAAAATATCAAATTGTTGTTGTTATTAAAAATATAAAAAAACGTGAAATAAAGCCAAAACAACTAAAAAACCTTTTTGGGTGTGCAAATTTTCCAACACCCTAGGGATGTTCCTGCATTACAATCCCCTTCTTGTAATAAATAAGTATATTACTCATGAGATTATTGATAAATCAACAATTGTTGAATATATGATCTTCCTCTTTCTTTTCTTCCACATTCTTCCTCACTTTACTCTTCCCTTTCTACATTTGGAATTTGTCTTCATATTTTTTTCACCCTTTTCCTATATACTATTCAACTATAGACAACACCTCATACCTACCTTCATTTCTAACTCAACCTTCTCCTTCAACATCTATGCAAGACATTTCATCTATTTTGCGTTGATCACTAGGTCTTCATATTCCTAAAATACATGGGCATTATTCCTCATTGTTGCATAACATTCAATATCAATAATAGTCATTGCGATGAATTGTCTGAGCACCACATATTTCTCTGATTCACACCGAATTAGTCCATTGTAAATTATCTTCACAATCTACATTAGCACTTGGGTGATCTCCTCTATGTATTCGTGTCCAAAAGGAATTTCAGTTACATATCATTGCTTCTCGATTGAGTTCATGGTCTCATCCTCAACATAGATTACTGCCTCCTACCTAATAGGGATTACTACCTCCCTATCCTACCTATAAATCTCGATCAACAATGATTCAATTTTTTTTTAAACAATAAATATATAAATATATTGATAAAAGGTTGCAAAAAATGTTACAGTAGAGGTTACAACACTTCATAGTGTTAATATTATGGTAGCTGCGGGAGGTATTTACCTCCACGTGTAAACCTGACAATGATAGAATACTCCAGGAAGAAAGAATAAACCCTAATGAGTTGGCTAATAACCCTAGAAGACTTTTTGGCTCAAGAAGATAATTTATATTAGGTTATTAGCCTCCAAGAGAAGAAGTCGGCTAGAAATAATAATATATATTGAACCGACAGATACCCAGAATGAGAAGTCGGCCCAGGCAGTTAGCCAGAATTAGTATAAATACAGGAGGTCGGTTCTCATTCTGGCAGGCAGTCTCAGAATTGCAGTGCCCAGTCTTGTGCACACTGCAATTTCCATTCTTGTGCACAGGTTTGAGGAGAGCTGCCATTGCAGCTGCTGCAGCTAGCAGATCACATTTGGCTTGGAATATCTCTTGACTAGGGTTTGGACTATCTGATAAGCTCTTTTTGGTGCACTATCCTTGGGGAAAGGTGCACTACCCTTTGTTTGGCTATCAGCCTAGGGTTTGCTTCCAGAATGATTCTTTGTCAGGGTTAAGGTGCTCGGAGGGTGGCTTCAGTCTATGGTTGGGTGACAAGGGTATTGTCAATGGTAAAATGAGCACACATATTTCATATTCTAATAGGTTATGGGCCCACACCTCCTTCATTCATTCTAAACGCTGGAAGGAAACATAACTGCTAGGATATTGAGCTAGTTGAGGAACTACCTCTAGGGTTATTAACAGAAGCAACCTCCAAGACACTGTCGCTAGGGTTACTAGCAGGAATAGTTGCAGAAATCCTAATCCTCTTGTTGAGGAACCTTAAGTGAAGGGATTGACCTAATCTCCAGACAGATCAGTGCGCCCTAGCCTAGCACATCTCCTGGTACTCTTAGCAAGCCAAGATGTCAATTTTGAGTTTGTGGTCAAATCTAGGGTTTGACCAAGTCAAAGTATCCATGAATTATTCTATGAAGTCAGAGAACAAGTTAGATGGAGCCTCTAACTTCAGAGTGTGGAAGGCAAGGATTGATCTCATCCTTTCCAAGAATAAAGTGTTGGATATCGTGAAACCAGAGTTTGAAGAAGGGAAAGAGAAGGAACTGCAGAACATTGTAGCTATGGAGAAGTTCAAAGACGATGACATCAATGCCATGAGTATCATGGTGGATTCTATCAAAGACCACTTGATATCCTACATCTCCCATCTTGACTCATCAAAGAAGATGTACGATGCCCTAACAAACCTCTTCTCAGTCAAAAACATTGGACAAGTAATGAGTCTTAAGAATGAGATCTATGACATGAATATGAATGATGATGACAACATAACATCATACTTTGTGAGAATTTCGCAGTTAAGAGATCAAATACAAGATATTGAAGAGATCATATCAGAGAAGGAGTTGGTAAACATAGTACTCAATGGTCTTCCCAAGATGTGGGATGCATTTTCCACAAGCATGAACAAAAGAAAGGAGTATCCGACATTTGAAGAACTTTGGACTTGCTGTGCTCAAGAAGAATCAAGGATCAGTGTAAAAGAGAAACCCCAAAACAAGTACAATGATCAAGCCTTCACAAAAAGATTCAAGAACTTTAGAAACAAAAGGAAGTTTGGTTCAAGGAGGAAGCCAAATCAAGAGAAAGACATTTCAGAAGTACAATGCTTCAACTGTCGAAAGTATGGTCACTACAAGAATCATTGTCCTGAGCTAAAGAAAAGGAAGGAGAAACACGAAGCATCAATTTCTGAAGAAAAGGAACCTACAAATAAGACTAAGCAGGATGGAAGAAACTTCTTCTTCTAAAGGTAACAAAACTCTTCTTATTTCTTGTACATATCTTGTTTGCATCGTCTCTGTACATACCTTGTATATCTATCTCTTGGAAGATAATGTGTTCCAAGAAGAACTATACCTATGCAAGAAAAACAAGATAAGAATGGATATCATTATATAATGCACATGAAAGGATGAAATACAAATCATGTGGAAGCTATTGCAAGATAAGTCGAATCAATCATGAAGAGACTTAGAAGAAGCAAAGACAAAAAGAAGTCAGCAATCGAGAGAAAATTGGAAAAAGGCTTATGACGTTTTGTAGAAGACAACAAGACAGAAGTGTGGACTCTGTTAGACATGAGAGCCAATTATATATTGCAGAAGACAATAATGATGAATATGGAAGCATGGACTCTGTTAGACGGAGGGAGCCGATTATATGCACTCATACACGAAGCAAGGAATAGGAGGGAGCTAATCCTATGATCCATTGAATATGATGAAGTATATATCCATAATAGAATCCATGAAAGACAATATGTATTCTTCAAAGAGAAGCCTTAAAGTATCCCTGGTTGTCCATCCACATCCGTGATCCTATGATGGAATCTTTAGGGCATGGAATCTATAAGAAACTCCATGGACCCAAGAACTAAAGAAACACATGAAGATTCCAAGAAAGAAAGAAAATCCATAACAACCTATCATTATATCAAGAATAACAAGATTGTCAGCCTCATATAAACTCAATAAAAGTAATCAAGCAGAGGAACTGAAAGTCATGATGAAGAACAATGTATGGAAGACTTATGAATGAAAGCATTGTGAGATCCAAAAATAGAGGTTCTCCCAAATGGAGGGAGAAGACTATGATGATTACTTGTTCTAGTAAACCAGACTTATCTCTACATGAGTCATTATGTCATCTGCAACATCCATGATTTGGAGTTATACATCATATGAATGCAAAGAATTCTCTCCAGAGAAATTAAATAAAGAGTGTATGAAGAGAAATCTCAAGACTTTGAGGCATACTAGAAAGAGACCCTTGTATGCAAATAGAAGAAGATAAATTGGTGGAGAACCTATAGTGCACAACATAAGCATGGTGAATATTTCCTATAACATCAATATGATTACTCAGTAGATCATATCTCATGATGACAGAAGAAGTGCCACATGGATATGTTCCAGTTTTTCCAACAATGATATACTTTATTGTTCAGAGCTACATGAAGCCTTCATAGAAAATCGGTGTTCCAGACTAAAGTACATTTAAAATCAAGCATTACATTATCTGTGATGAAGTCCAGAAAGGAGAAAGTGGTTCTCCAATACATATCTCCACAGATGAGGAGATAAGCAAACATTTTGGTAAAGCTTCTATCCAAGATGAAAGAGTTTGCGTACTCAAGCTGGAGCTCATGGAGACGACTTCCTTATTGAAAAAGGAAGATATGACTCCCAGGTTGGGAGGGAGAACTGAAAATATTATTGAGGACATTCATTTTCAATATTGAAAAATAGTCCATCTTGGACAGATGTTTTCCTGTTCGGAAAGTGGATTGATATTTCTGATAGACAACGATTTCCCACTGTGGTTAACATGGGAAATGGTCCATATTGCTGATGTATCATAGACAACGAATTCCCATTGTGGTTAACATGGGGAGTGGTCTAGGGAAGTTACTCAAGAAGACTGGTCCGCCTCACTGGACAATGATTTCTCATTGTGGTTTGTTGGAAGATTGATTGTTGTCATTGATGTCAACCCTAGTCATGGGTTTTGGACCACAAGATTGATAAAGGTATTTGGACATGAAGGAAAATGCACATGCATATACAACACCCATGAATGGATAGTATACATCATGCTGTTTCTGGTGGTATGTGGCATGTCACATGGATCCTCATGGTTGAGGAGAAATGAATTTTTGAAGATGACAAAGTGAATTGAAAAAGGAAGTACATGTAGGCCTTGAAAATAATTAAAGAAAATAATTACAAAATAAGAAAGTGTTAGGTCGGCCCTAATTTTAAAAGGAAGTGACATAAATGGTATAAATAAATATCATTATACATTCATTTGAAACAAGTCGAATTTCAGAGGGAATAAGAAGTAAAAGAAGGCTAGATTTCAAGGGAGGATGAAGTCTTTTGGTGATGTGTTCTAAGGTATGTTATTTTCAGGTCATCTTACCATTTTTACTATAACTTTCTTTTCTAGAATGATTGAGATGGTGAAATCGCTATGGTATTGAGAATACATATCAAGGTACCCTTGGTAAAAATTTCATCTCTTGATTCGCTATAATTATGGAGATACACTCTGTGGAATATAGGGTTTGTGACCAATCCTGAAACTAGTCAATAAACAGGTGTTCTGGGTAAAACAGTCATAAATTTTTCATACAGACTCCAAATG
>ML777642.1:368750-388775 GCA_009831015.1 Picea engelmannii
CTCATATATTGTGCATGGTGTATTGTGGTGTATTGGTGTAACTCTTATACTATTGTTCATTTCTCATTGGATATAATTGAATGGTTTAAGTATAAGTTGAAAAAGGTTTTTAAATTGTACCTGATACTGATTCACCCCCCTCTTAGTATCAACATGGTTAACATGAGGAATGGTCCGTTTTGGAGGTTGATACAGGACAGTCTTTTCCTCTTGTGGTTAACATAGGAAATGGTCCAGACAGTCATTCCTTAGGGTTTATACATTCTCTCCATGGTGCACTTTGATTAGTGTAGGAGGAATGGCCCAGGGTGGGGAATGGTCCAGGCTCAATAATCAGGGACAGACATTCCTTAGGGTTTATACATTCTCTCCAGGGTGCACTTTGATTAGTGTAGGAAGAATGACCTAGGGTGGGGAATGGTCCAGGTTCAGAAGACAGGACAATTATTCTTCCTTGCTTGAGAAGAATAGTCCAGATATCTCATTGTTCTAATCCGAGGGCATATATTCTTTCAGATCTCATAGATGTGAGTGAAAGATTGGCCCAGATGATTCAGTTTATATCATAACATTGTTTCTATGTAGGTTAGTATCAGATGATTGTTATGAAGACTGTATGACAGTAGATGTATACTACTGTGGTGGATGTGTTCCATTATTCATGACTATATGTTGTTGATCAAGTACTTGTGTGTTACTTGGTGTGGTAGTGTACCACTGGTTTATAGTTATGTACTACTATGGATAGACACAATTGTGCTCTATTTTGTTCTGATTGCCTTGAAGACTATCAACAGTTTATTGGAAACAATTATCAGCCAGATGAATGATGAACAAAGATTTTCCAGACATAAAATGGTTCAGAACATTTACTCTTCTAGATTAGAGGAATGGCTCTTGTATCACTTTGTGGAGTGAGCATCATGTCTGATTACTCAGATAGAGTATGGTTTCGAGAGATGATGCAGTTGATGATGATGATGGTGATGGTTCTCATGATCTAGTTTATATAAATATGTTGATGTTACCGGGTGAATGGTATGTTTTGTGCTCAAGACCATTACCTGTAATACCTCCCTAGCTAGGAGGGAGTGTTAATATTATGGTAGTTGCAGGAGTTATTTGCCTCCACGTGTAAACCTGACAAGGATAGAATACTCCGGGAAGCAAGAAGAAACCCTAATGAGTTGGCTAATAACCCTAGAAGACTTGTCGGCCCAAGAAGATAATTTATATTAGGTTATTAGCCTCCAAGAGAAGAAGTCATCCATAAATAGTAATATATATTGAACAGATAGATACCCAGAATGAGAATTCGGCCCGGGTAGTTAGCCAGAATTAGTATAAATACAGGAGGCCAACTCTCATTCTGGTAGGCAGTCTCAGAATTGCAGTGTCCAGTCTTGTGCGCAAGTTTGAGGAGAGCTGCCATTGCAGTTGCTGCAACTAGCAGATCATGTTTGGCTTGGAATATCTCTTGGCTAGGGTTTGGACTATTTGATCAAGTCTTGTTGGTGCGCTATCCTTGGGGAAAGGTGCGCTACCCTTTGTTTGTCTATCTAGCCTAGAGTTTGCTTCCAGAATGATTCTTTATCAAGGTTAAGGTGCTCGAAGGGTGGCTTCAACCTATGGTTGGATGACAAGGGTATTGTCAATGGTAAAACAAGCACACATATTTCATATTCTAACACGTAGTTCTAGATAGTGTCAAAATAACAATCACACAATCCATAAAAGATCCTATTACAAGACCAAAACAAAAATTGGATTTTTCCTTATACAAAATTAACTAATGCTTCTTTATGCTATATAGAGTATAAAAAATAGCTAGTATTCTTATAGTCTTGTAAATGATTTAAATTAATAGTGAGTATAGTGGTTAGCAACATCATATAAACATGCAATTGCTAATTTAGTTTCCTATTTCACAGTTATTGTTTCCTTGTCAAACTAGTGCACAATTTATTCCTCCTTTAACTCTCCTCTGGACGAGTTAGTTGAAATACTTTGATTCAAGGCCATGGACTAGTCACCCCTATGAAGATTGAGTGCCAAATTTTAGAGAAGGTTGCATTTAGCTTCCAAAACTTCCAGCTGATGCTTCAATTCCACTAGAGATCCCATAATTTTTACTACCTATATTGTAATCTGAATTTTGATTTCAAGAATTTTTTAAGTAAGATTGAATATAGAAGACCTATTATAGTGAATGTTCTCTTCATGGCCTCTTAAGAATCAACAAAAATATTGTAAATCTCTTAAATCCATTATTTGTCTCGTTGTAGAAATTCATTTTACAAATGGAGTCTACACCCTACCTACAGAGGCGACTGCGCTCCTCAAATCCTGGTCTCTTCGGGTTCTCCTCTGTCCCAAAATGTAAAGCTAAAAACACTTCTTAGTGCTTCCATTAGAGTGTTGCCAAATCCTTGAAGCCACAAACTAGTCTTTCCCATAGTGTTTGAGCTTAGGGCCAACTTGAATTCTTTTGTATTTCTATAGTTTGTTGATACACTAGGGAGGTGGATCTCCTAGCAATTCCCTAGAGAAAAGAAACAAACCAAAGAACAATTGAAATACAATAAAACTAGATACCGTGCAAAGGAGTTTAACATACCTCATAACACCCTATTTCCCCTAGTTTGTAACTTAATCATAAAGTAGGATTACCATGATAAGGCATGTGGAAAATGTAATTGTATTATTTTTTGGGTTGCCAATAACTGATTGTGGGGGTGAATCCTTGAAAGTACTGGCCATGATATCATTAGAGGAAGAATGTGAAAACTATACGAGAGGGTTCATTATATCAAATAACCCCAAATTCCCTTGATGAGGATGATAAAACTCCTTCAGATCCCAAGGAGAGAAATTAGTTAATGAAGAAAGAACAAGTGGTTGAATTATCAACCACCCCCATGAATGGGATCATGGTCTAGTTGCAGAATGTCAGCCCGAATTGCCACAGAGACCTGCAGACCCGAGCTTCCTTCTGACAGAAGGAATGTGATGGGTCAGGAACCTTCCAAAAAGAAGGAAGGCGTTAGATAGATACACATGGACAACCAGAGAGGAGATAGAAGATGAGCGCACAATCTTGAAAAGGAGATGCGCAGAGCTCTCCAGGGGATAAGGAATAGAAGGCTGTGATCTTGATGTTGAGTGAGCATATGATAAACCTTGTCGAGGCCATAACAAAGAGAAATATCTAAATGTTGCAGAGAATAGAACCCGAGCAGAAGCTGAACAGAGAAAGAACCCTTGAGAACTGCGAGAGTTCCCTAGTGATATCATGGCTTCGCACGGGGGTGGCCAGAGTGCTAAGAATGAATGCCTCTGAGCCTATGGTAGGGTGGAAGGATGAACACCCACAATCAGTTAGTTGGATACCACCTGTAATAGATAAGTAATTGCATATCTTGTGTATTTAAGTGGTACTGTGAATTAAAGTTGGATATCCTATGAATATTGTAGGGATGGATATATTTGCTTACATGGGAAATAGGAAAAGTATAAGGATTGGAGAGAATCCATGGGTGAATTAAGGGCTAAATCATAAGTTTTTTTTGGATCTAATTCATGAATTCCATGGCCAAAGAATATTTACTATATGGGATGCTGGGATCAGAGGACAAGATGCATATAGGAGAATTTCTTGGAAATCAACGAAATATTTAAGCCTTGAGGGGGGAAGAGAAGCATAATGGGAGGCTTATAAAACTCTTTTAAAAAATAAAAAATTCTTTCATCAACCTATAGGACGATGAATAGGACTCCCTCAGTTGGGCTGGAAATGAAAATATAGGATGATGTACAATGAAGTTAGACTACAAAGTGTTGGCAGTGGAAGAAGCTGAAGGAGACCGAAAGTGGTGGTGGTATTTTGTGTGGACATATCATGCCATTTTAAAGGTGCAAATCCTTTCTTGGTTAGTTCTGGAAAATTAAATCTTAGTGTGGGAAAAAAAATGAAAAGAGGATGGTTAGGCCCGAGCATGTGCGCTCTATGTAAGTCAGAAGTGAAAACAACACATCATTTATTTGTGCAATGTTATTTTTCCTAGCAGTTTTGGTTGGTGGCAATCAACAAAATCAAATATCAGGGGAAATATCTTATTGGAGATCTCAGTCTTTGGTTAAAAAACTAGAAGGAGGCCAAGGGCGTTGGTGGTTTCCTTTATCTCCCCTTTTTCATTTTTTACTTTCTCTGATGGGTGCAGAACGTTTATATTTTCTAGAACAATGAAATACCTTCAGAAGTGGTGGCAAGGATGTTGGTTAAGATGTTTCTTGATTTCAAAAAAGAAGAAAAAATAAAAAATCCAAGGATCATATTGGTGCCATCTTTGGTGGAAGGAGTACCTTGAGGCTACTTTGATGCATCTATTCAGGGGTATCCACCATGTTATGGGGAAGGGGTTGTGTTATTCAGATCCATATGGATATCGGTGGCCACCCACCTTTTCCAACTGGCTCAAAATAGTTTTCTGACAATTTTGGCAATTTACTATTTTTAGCAGTTTTAACTTGCGGGGCCATTTTGAGGGCCTAAATGAAGGTTTTTCGGGATTGATATTCCCAATGATAGCTAAAGTCACGATTGAACCCCGAAAGTGAATCTCCTTGACATTACCTTTCCAATGGGTTATCACACGCCTAAAACGGAGATCGTATGCAAAAGTTACGACCCCGGGAAGTTGATGTACTAACTTACCCAAACGGGGACCACGTGACTTTTGGTGCTTCATCTCCTAGGGTTAGGTTTTTGGATGTCTAGGGTTTTTGGCATTCTTTCTTATTGTAAAAAGGACTTCAGAGCCTCATTGTAACATTCTTCTTGCGAATGCGTGCTGCCGTCACATCTCTTCTTAGAGATAAGCCACCACCATTCCAGTAATCTTGTTTTCGCTACATTTTAGAGTTTCATCTTATTTCGTTATTGAATAGAAAACCAATTTTACTGTATCTTTGTTATTTTGTGTTAAGAACCTGTTAATAATCTATATTCATTTCATTCTGCTCATAAAATCCAGATCAGTGGTATCAAAGTGGTCTTCTCCTTGTCGTCTTAATGCATGTCCCCAATGAGGTAAGAGTACAAAGAGTTGGGTCTCGAGCTTGCCTCTCTTGAGGAAAGAAGCTCTTGCACGCCCAAGAGACCTCCCATGGAAGGAGAACATAAATATGACGGGATAAGAGATCCTTTCAAATTGTTGATTGAGGAAGCCCTCATGCAACACAGGAACGAGATGATGGATAGTTTCGTGCAAATTCTTCGATGGCTACCAACATGCGACACATCTTCTTCGAACGGAGGCACCGCCCCATTCAAGGTACAAATAAACTTCGATATTCCTATATTTGAAGGTCATATAGACACAAGCGCTGTAGACAAGTGGTTGAATCTACTAGAGGGGTATTTTTCTGTCCATAACTTTTCGAATAAAGAAAAGATTACTTTTGCACTCCTCAAAGCCGTTCCCCATGTCAAAGATTGGTGGGAAACTTTCTGTGAGCAAAAGGAAATAGAGGAAAACTCATTATTTTTAGTCACGACCACTTGGGAATCCTTCAGGGATACTATTAAGGAACAATACTACCCTGTCGGAAGTTATGACAACCTGTATACCAAATGGACCACACTGCGGCAAGAAAGAGACCAAGCAATGCCAGATTTCACAAATATCTTCCATACCTTGTGCACCAAGTTGGGTATCAAATATTCAGAGCGACATCTAGTGCTCAAGTATTGTGGTGCTCTGCATAGATACATCTAGACCGAAATGGATTTTTTGGACATCTCATCCTTCGGCACGGCCTACTGATATTTCGTCAAAATTGAGCAGAAGATCAAGCAAAAGATGCGGCAATTTGGGCCTGGGAACCCCTCACAAAAAAAGCCAGGAAAGGATGGCCCCAACTCACCGAACAAAGGACATAGCAAAGATGGACAGTATCAGGACAACCAGTCCAAGCCACAAGCAAAGAGGGACACCAAAAAGACAAAGAAATATACCGGGAAGTGGTGCGACTTCCATAAGAGACCTTGGCATAACACTACCGACTACCACTCAAAGTAGTCATTGATGGCTGAAGTGAAAGCCTCTGAATCAGATGCAGATTATGACTCTAAGCCAGAACCAGAAAGGGGAAGATAGATCATTGACACGGAACCCAATGCCACCGTTGCTATCACCAAGCTCCACCCTGGTGAACCAGACAAGCCAGAAGAAGAAGAGTGCCTCTTCTATTCACAGATGTGGGTAAAAGGCACCCCGTTGCACTTCATCATTGATAGCGGTAGCTAGAAGAACCTCATATCAGCAAAGGTCGTCAAGCGGCTGGCCCTGCCAATAACGCCGCACCCACAACCGTACACAATTGGATGGCTCTGCAAAGGAAGTGATGTCCATGTTAGCCAACATTGTGGACTATCGTATGGCATCAAGCCCTTCAAAGATGAGGTATTGTGTGATGTTTCTCCTCTCAAAGTTTGTGATGTTCTTTTGGGCCAACCTTATTTATGGAAACTTCATGCTATATATGAGTCTAGGCCTCGTAGTGTTATTATTACTTTGAACAAGAAATTGTACAGGATACCCGAGGCAGTCCCGCCTAGTGCTATTTCCTTGATCTCTGCTAAGCAATGCAGGAAGGTCATCTCTCAGACGGGGAAGTTTTTCTTCTTCATGATTCGCTCTCAAAATAAGCGAAAGATCACATCCACATACAGGGTCTCTGCGGGCAACCTCTTCACATAGTAGAAGCAAGTAGACAAGGTCGTGTAAGAATACTCAGATATCTTCTCCTCACCTACAAGGGTAGATCTGCACTACCAGGTCAAGCACCCCATCGATCTGACCCCCAGCGCACCGCTGCCCAATGGGCCAGTCTATTGTCAGTCTTTGTTAGAGAATGAGGAGATCAAGCAATAGATTTAAGAACTGCTCCACAAGGGGCACATCCACCCCAACTCATCACCTTGTGGGAGCCCAATCGTGCTGGTACAAAAGAAAGATGGAACCTGGCGACTCTGTATTGATTACCAGGCTCTAAATAAAATCACAGTCAGAAACTGGTACCCGATTCCCCGAATCAATGACCTCCTTGATCAACTCACGGGGGCCAAATACTTCAGTAAGATTGATCTGAAGTCTGGCTACCACCAGGTCCCGATAGAATAGACAGATGTATGGAAGACCACCTTCAAGTCAAAGGAAGCCATTTTTGAATGGTTGGTCATGCCCTTTGGTTTGACAAATGCTCCGACCACTTTCACGAGGATGATGGACGATATCCTGCAACCATTCACCCATACTTTTGTAGTGGTGTATCTGGATGACATTCTAATTTACAACAAGACTTGGGCTGAACACTTGCAGCATATTCATTCATATCAAGCTCTCATTATTTTAGAGTTCGTTATGTTGCAAGTTTTGGATCCAAGACAAAGGAGGAGCTATCTGCTTTATGGGATTTTCTCTTTATCATAAACACTCTCAATCCAAGAAAGATCCAAATTATGGGGGATTCAAGGTGACAGTAGAATGGGTGAATGGTCATAATATGCTCCAAGTTATGAGGCCTAAGTTGTTGATGAACCATATCTTCTCTTTCTTGGCGTATTTTGAATGGTGTTTTGTCAAACATATTTTCAGGGAACTCAACACCCAGACAAATGAATTATCTAAAAAAACACTGGAGTTGGCAGCTAGTTCTTTTCTAATGAAAGAATTTTATGAGGGAATCCTCACTGAGGAAATGTCTTTCCACATATAATTTATGTTTAAATTTTATGATCTGCATGAATGAATGTTTAGAGAGGTAAAGAAAATGTAGTAGACATAAAGGTTTTCTGAGAAATGTTTCTTTGGAAGTATGTGAGAAGTATGTGAAAAGTAAGAATAAGTAACAACCACTCCCGTAAAAGACCTAAATATGTATATTCTCTTTTTTATGAATATAATTTTTTTATTTCTTTTATATATATGTAATTATAATTTTTTAAACTAAATTTAATAGATTGAATATTAATTTACATATATAATATATAATAATCAATAATACTCATGATTCATATAATAAAAGCAATCTATAGTGAAAACTTGATATAGACATCTAACCATGTCATTTGAATCTATAGTGAAAACTTGATATATACATCTAGCCATGTCATTTGAGAAATCAACACAAACTAAAAAGCTTCATAAAGTATTCATCATCATTTACTATAATCACAAAAACATTATTATAGATACTGATACATACAATATTATTTTTATTTTTAATTTTTTTTAATCGTTTAATAGAATCATAAAAATATCATTATATATATAATCTTGGGATTTGTTTTAATTACTTTATTTATATTTATAAACAAGCATAATAAACTATTTTATTGAGTTTATATTGTGATAAACTAATTTCCAAAGTGACTCAACACCCCTACCTCGACAAGGATCTGCTAACCTCCCGGCCTATGGATCCTCAACTTCCCTTGAGCCGAAACAACTCTTTGATTCCCTGCTAGAATCCTCAACACATATAACCACAAGTCCTTCTTTGAAGTTACACCCATGAAAACAAGCATTAGGTGTGAACCTCCTCTCCATGTGACCACCGATGTGACCATAGCCTTCACTCCAAAAATGCGCGTCAGGTTTTGCAATGTCGGGACTCCTGCTGTGAATTGCTCCGACTCCTCCAAGTCCCAAAATCCCAAAATGGGCTAATGGTTCTAGCTCCTCCCTTGGCTTCTCCTGATGTGACCCTCGACCGTGTCCTAGGTCCCAACGTTCACTCGTCAGGATTTCGCGTATCAAGAATTCATGATGTGGCTTATCTCCCTTCACCCGGTAGCTGAAATCGCGATGACCGCTTATACCAAATCAATGGTCCTGGGTTCTTTCCAAGTTCAATGGTCCTAATCATGTCGAGGTTTCATGTATCATGAACTCCAGGTAGTTTTCACTCCACACTCCCGATTCCTGAAATGCCAAAATTTCAAAGCACAAGATCAATGAGCCTCGTTGATCTAGATCTGATGACTGTTATCCCTCCTAAACTTGAGAGTGTTAAAAGACACTTAGCCTTATTCCCTCCACTGATCTACTAGATCCAACGGTCCACAGAAAATTGATAGTTCTCCCTTCACTAAATTCAATCGTCCGTTCAGGTTCTCAAGGACTCTTCACCAAATAACTTGGCGTCTTTCCTCCTGAGCTTGATTTTTTTGAGGTTACTTCAACCCTCGTCCTTCCTTCAAACTCTTTCAAAGTATCTATCCCTCTTGAGCTTGGTTCTTGTTGCAAACTCAAGGATTCAAGGGAACCCTGCATGCACTCCTTATGGTCCTTCATGATAATCACTGATTATATGATGTCTTCCCTTCTGTGCCCTCCTTATGACAGAAATCCTTCAACCACTTCCTTGGGTTGGAAAAGTCTAAGACTTCAACCGGCCTATGCACACCTTGCACAATTCTATGCTATACTTTCACTTCTGCTAGTATAATAACAATGGTATCTCCCCTGATCTTTTCTAAGATGAAACTTAGAATATGTCAACGCACTCCTTGCAGACTTTCGCTGCACTCCTTGCAGGAATTCTCAGGAAGAGAAACAACTGAAAATCATACTCTCCCTCTCATAGACTTCATACATTCAATATGAAATCACATATACATACACATAAACAACATTGAAACAAATGCAAACAAAGTATATAAGAAATCTATAAACATACCATTCAATAGATGTAAATAGTAACCATCAATACACCATGAAACTGGGTCAAAGTATCGTATATTAATTCAAGTGTTTCTCTCCATGGATTCAATAGAAACAACTATATTCTTATACAACTTCTACAATATTTGTTCGTACCTATTCTCCTATGCTCTCTTTCTCTACAAATTCTAACTTCTCTTACTCTTTTATGAGAATAATGATACAATACCATACATATGAGGGATCTTTCTCGAGTTTTCCCTCCTACAAACTCAAGATATCTAATAAAAATTAAAGAGTACAACTACTTTACATTCATTACATTAAATTCCTACAACCGACAGATGAGAGAAACCGCTCAAGATCTGTGTTACAATCTCCAAAAACATTTAAGGGAAATTACGTCCCTCCAGCTATTACATTAATGTTTCATCTTTTCAAATTCAAAATGTCTTCAAAATGTGCGCTGGTACATATCCAACTGTCCCCCGTCCGTTCTTTCTTGTGATTCTCCTGCATCATACTCCTCTGGCTGAAAAATTCATGGACTCTTGTTCATGAGCTCCTGTACCGTCTATCCATGTTTTTGAATATCTACTTCACTTTCCCAACTGGCATCCTCAATTGGGTGTCCTTTCCATTTCACCAAATACTCAAAATATGTCTTTCTCTGGGTTTTCTTACCAACTCTCTGATCAATGATCCTTTCCATCTGCGGATTTTCAGCTACATGCATCTGTTTGATCCACTGAATTTCCTTCTGATCCTCTTCTCCTCTGGCTTAACCTGTTCCGTAAGGATAGAGATCTACTACGTTGAATATGGGTGATATGCCCACACCATCTGTAAATTCTATCTCATAAGCATTTGCCTCAAATTTCCATAGAATCTTACACGGCATTATCATTTTCATCTTCAACTTATTATATGTTCCCCTTGGGAACCTTTATTTTCTCATATGCGCTAAGACTAAATCTCCCACTTCAAACTGAATTTATCTCCTGAGTTGATCTTCTTTGCGCTTATATTCCTAGTTGGAACTCTGCAACTGCTCTTTAATCTTATTATGGAGCTCCTGCATCTCTACTAAAAAATCTTCTTCTCCCACACTTCTGAACTCATTCTGCTCTAAGTCTCTCAACTCAGATACTCCTCTTGGTTGCATTCCATACATTATCTGGAATGGGCTCTATTTTGTGCTCCTGTTAGGTGAATCATTATATGCAAATTCTTCTTATGGCAGAATCTGATCCCACTGACTATGATGTTCAACTACTAAACTCCTCAACAAATTCCCCAAAATCTGATTTACTACCTTAGTCTGACCATCCGTCTGAGGGTGAGATGCTGAGATAAAAGATAAATCCGTCCCCATCTTCTTCCATAGTGTCTTCCAAAAATGACCAACAAATTTGGTATCCCTGTCCGAAACGATACTCTTGGGTAAACCATGAAGTCGAACAAGTTCTTTGAAAAACAGATTTGTAATGTGTGTTGCATCACTCGTTTTTTGACATGGAATGAAATGTGCCATTTTTGAGAATTTGTCGACTACCAAGAATATGGAATCACAACCTCTCTATGTCCTTGGTAGTCCTTACACAAAATCCATGCTTACCTCATCCCACAACCTCTCTGGTACTGGAAATGGTTGATATAACCCTGCATTCTGTCTTTTCTCTTTTGCGTGTTGGAAAATTCTGCATCTATTGACACAATTTTTGACATTTGTCCTCATTCCTAGACAATAATATAGGTTGTTTAGCTGTGCAAATGTTTTTTCGTGGCCAAAATGTCTAGCCAATCCCCCACTATGATTTTCCTTCAAAAGATTTTCTCTCATAGAAATATTTGGAATACACAACTGATTTCCTTTGAATAGTAATCCATCCTGAATTAAATATTCAATCCATTGGCTTCTGTCTCTCAGAATAGGATTCTCACATGCTTCATAAGTGACCTTGAAATTTGAATAATATCTGTACATATACTTAAGGCTATCAAAACCTAAGGTCTTCACATAAAACTCCTACAAAATCAAACATTTCCTGCTCAATGCATCAACAACTTTGTTAGCAGTTCTAGAAATGTGCTTTATAACAAAAGTAAAGTTTTGCATAAACTCAGCCCATTTTTCATGCTTCTAGCTTAGTTTCTCCTTTCTAGTTATAAAATATAAGGCATGGTTGTCGCTATACAAAACGAACTCCTTCGGAACCAAGTAGTTCCTCCATTTCTACAGTGCTTGTATGACTGCATAAAATTCTTTATCATATGTGGAATATTTCATCTTGGTCTCGTTTAGCTTCTCACTGAAGTATGCAATCGATTTATTGTCTTGACTTAAGACTGCTCCAATTGTGAATCCACTTGCGTCACATCTCACTTGAAATGTTTTACCAAAGTCTGGCAGAACCAGAATTGGTTGTTCAGTTATCTTCCCTTTCAACAGCTTGAAGCTTTTCTCTGCTTCCTCTATCTAATGAAAATACTTATGTCTTTTCCTAAATGTGCCCATCATTGGTGCACTAATCCCACTAAAATTCATGATGAAATTCCTATAAAAACTGGCTAATCCATGGAAGCTTCTAACTTCAAAGATATTCCTCGGCGACGACCATTCTTTGATTGCTTTTACCTTCTTCGGATCCATCTTTTACTCATTCGAAGAGATCATAAAACCTAAATAATTGAGTTCTTTCTTCATGAAAGATGACTTCTTCAGATTTATCAGCAAATTCTCTTGTTGTAGCCTCCTCATTGATAGAGTTAAATGTCTCAAATGTTATTCCTCATTCTTACTGAAGATTAGTATATCATCAAGATACACAATTACAAACTTTCCAATGAAATATTTCAAGACTTCATTCATCAATCTCACAAAAGTGCTTGGTGCATTCGTCAACCCAAATGACATGACAAGCCATTCATATAGCCCTTCATTTGTCTTGAATGTTGTCTTCCATTCATCACCTTCCCTCATTCTAATCTGATGATATCTTCTCTTCAAATCAATCTTTGAAAAAAAAATTGCTCCACTCAAGCAATCCATCAAGTCATCCATCCTGGGTAAAGGAAATCTATACATGCTGGTGATTTTGTTTATAGCCCTCGAGTCTATACACATTCTCCATCCACCATATTTCTTTGGACTTAACACTGTTGGTACAATGCATGGACTCAAGATTTCTCTAATCAACCCCATGTCCATCAAATCTTGGACTTTCTTCTTGACTTCCTCATTTTCCTGCGGTGTCAGTCTATACGCTGCTTTGTTTGGTAAACTCACTCCTGGTATAAGGTCAATGTGATGGATTATACTCCTAATGGGCGACAACGAACAAGGAAAATCATCCACCACTATATCAGAGAAATTCTCCAGGAGTTCCTGAATTGCCTCCGGTAGATCATCTATCAAGGTACTGGTCAAAATGACTCTAGGTTTTCTCACCACAACAAACTGCATTTCTTGATCTTTCTTGACTTCATCCAGAATTTCCTTCCCACTCATGAGAAGTATAGTATTGCTTTCTTCTACCTTATCCTTCTTGTCTTCAATTGGCAACAACATATGTGTCCTACCATTCTTCTGTAAGGTATAGGTGTTCTTTCTTCCGTCACGAATAACATTTCTATCATATTTCCATAGTCTCCCCAACAAAATATGACAAATGTCCATGGGAATAACATCACATAAGATCTCATCTTTATAACCTCCTATCTCAAATTCAACTAAACATTGTTTAGTGACTGTTACCTTATGTCCCTTTTGCAACCACGAGACTTTGTATGGGCTTGGATGTGCAACTATCTCCAATTCTAGTTTTTCCACCATCTCTGTGGATACTAAATTATCCATGCTTCCATTGTCAACTATCACCTTACATACCCTATCCTTGGTCTTGTAAGCAGTTCTGAATAAATTATTCCTCTGGACTAGACTCTCCACTTCTTTCTCTGGTTTCAAGAGAATTTTCCTCATCATTAAGTATCTTCTACCTTCTGCATCTTCTGCCTCAACATTTCTCTTTTGCACTTCTGAAATGTGAGCTTCGCCTCCTACATATATTTTTATATCGGGGAATTCAAAATATTTATGTCCGATCTTTCCACAGACAAAACACTTTATTTCACCTCCTCTTCCTCTTTCTCGTGGAAAAGTGCTCCTGTTGGCATATTGTCTTCCTTGTGAACTTCCTCCCCTTTCTAGGTGGTTATGAGGTTTCCTCTCTTCATCTTTGGGATTCTATACTCTGTCTTTGGAAACTTCTTTACCTTTGCTCTAACTTCTACCTCTTCCCCTTTGACCTTGCTTTCGGGCCAATTTCTCTTCTGCTTTCAAAGCAATCTGATAAGCATCTTCCACATTTATAATCGTCACCATGATCATCTCATCCTGAATGTCATATCTTAGACCAATCATATATCTGGCGACCTTTTCATCATCACTCTCACTATGACCAACTCTGATGTTAAGTCTGTAAAACTCCTTAGTGTATTCTTTCACTGTCATCCCTTTCTATCTCAAATTTTGCATTCTTCGGAACAGATTAATTTGGTAATATATGGGTATGAATTTGGCTTTCATCTTTGCAACCATCCTGTCCCATCTTTTGATTCTTTTCTTGCCTTTACAATGCCTGTTAGCCTACAGTTCATCCCACCACAGTGTTGCATGCCCTTTCAGTCTAGTGACAATATGTTTTACTTTCTTATCTTCTTTGATATCCTCATAGTCGAAGTATTTATCCATAGCTCTAAACAAATCTAGCAACTCCTCAACGTCTAAATTTCCTTCATACATCGGGATGTCCATTTTTTCTCTGGCACCCATCCTGGCAATAGCTTTAAGCCAACATTCATATGCAACATCCTCAGCTACAACTTCTTCTTCGGCTCCTTCTTCGTTCTCCCCTTCAGTCTTACTGACATCTCCTGTATCAAGTGTTCATCTCTGTGCTCTCTCCATAACATCTAACCGAGCACAAATTTCTCTCATTCCCCTTTCCACAGTTGGATTGGGTATAACTCTCTCTCTTGACATCTTCTTGGCAACATTTTTTTCAATTTGTCCATGCATAATTCAATTACAACTGTTCCCGGTCTTCCCTCTACAGAAAAACAAAATCTGTTGCTCTGATACCACCTGATGTAGCACCCCTACCTTAGTAGGGATATGCTAACCTCCTGGCCTATGGATCCTCAACTTCCCTTGAGCCAAAACAACTCTTTGATTCCCTGCTAGAATCCTCAACACATATAACCACAGGACCTTCTTTGAAGTTACACCCATGCGAACAAGCGTCAGGCGTGAACCTCCTCTCTACATGACCACCGACGTGACCACAACCTTTTCTCCAAAAAGGCACGTTCGGTTTTGCAATGTCAGGACTCCTGCTGTGAATCACTCCGACTCCTCCAAATCCTAAAATCTCGAAATGGGCTAACGATTCTAGATCCTCCCTTGGCTTCTCCTAATGTGACCCTCAGCCATGTCCTGGGTCCCAACTTTCGCTCGTTGGGATTTCACGTATCAGGGATTCACGATGTGGCTTATCTCCCTTCACTCGGTAGCTAAAATCGCGATGACTGCTTATACCAGATCAAAGTTCCTAGGTTCTTTCCACGTTCAATGGTCCTGATCATGTCGAGGTTTCATGTATCGTGAACTCCGGGTAGTTGTCACTCCACACTCCCGATTTCCGAAATGATGAAATTTCAAAGCACAATATCAACGGGCCTTGTTGATCCAGATCTAACGACTACTATCCCTCTTGAAATTGAGAGTGTTAAAAGACACTCATCCTTATCCCCTCCACTTATCTACTAGATCCAACAGTCCACGGAAAATCGGTAGTTCTCCCTTCGAGAAATTCAACCGTCTGTTCAGGTTCTCAAGGACTCTTCACCAAATAACTTGGCATCTTTCCTCCTGAGCTTGATTTTTGTGAGGTGACTTCAACCCTCATCCTTCCTTCGAACTCTTTCGAAGTATATATCCCTCTTGAGCTTGGTTCTTGTTGCAAACTCAAGGATTCAAGGGAACCCTGCACACACTCCTTGCAGTCCTTCACGATAATCATTGATTATCTGATGTCTTCCCCTTCCATGCCCTCCTTATGATAGAAATACTTCAACCACTTCCTTGGGTTGGAAAAGTCTAAGACTTTGACTAGCCTACGCACACCTTGCACAACTCTATGTTATACTTGCACTTATACTAGTATAAGAACAATGGTATCTCTCCTGATCTTTTCTAAGATGAAACTCATAATCTGTCAATGCACTCCTTGCGGACTTTCACTGCATTCCTTGTAGGAATTCTCAGGAAGAGAAACAACTGAAAATCATACTCTCCCTCTCATAGACTTCATACATTCAACATGAAATCACAGATACATACACATAAACAACATTGAAACAAATGCAAACAGAGTATATAAGCAAACTATAAACATACCATTCAATATATGTAAACAGTAACCATCAATACACCATGAAACTGGGTCAAAGTATCTTATATTAATTCAAGTGTTTCTCTCCGTGGATTCAATAGAAACAACTATCTTCTTATACAACTTCTACAATCTTTGTTCCTACCTATTCTCCTATGCTGTCTTTCTCTACAACTTCTAACTTCTCTTACTCTTTTATGAGAATAATGATACAATACCATACATATGAGGGAGCTTTCTCGAGTTTTACCTCCTACAACCTCAAGCTATCTAATCAAAATTAAAGAGTACAACTACTTTACATTCATTACATTAAATGCCTACAACCGACAGATGAGAGAAACCGCTCAAGATCTACGTTACAATCTCCAAAAACGTTTAAGGGCAATTACATCCCTCCAGCTATTACATTAATGTTTCATATTTTCAAATTCAAAACGTCTTCAAAATGCGTGTTGGTACATATCCAGTTGTCCCCCGCCTATGCTTGATTGTGATGCTCCTGCATCAAAAAGGTCTCAAGTTAAAAAAAAAATTGGGTATTTTTGAGATACATAACCAATATTTTCATTAGGGAAAATTTCCAAAAAAAAATCTTTCATTATCAAAAACTTTAATAATTTTATTTTTATTTAATATTGTAATGATAAAAAATTAGTATATTTTATCTATCTTTATTATAAGTTAATTAGTTTATGTTTTATGATGCTCCAAGTGAACCTTTCCTATTGTGTATTGGTCAAATCTCACTTAGATGTTACTATTCCTTTGCCAATTTTCATACATTAGTTTCAACCTTTACTATATTTATTAAGAACTAGAGTTGTAAGGCACCTTAGTCCTTGTCAAGTACCCCTATTACTATATTTATTAAGAACCAGAGTTGTGAGGCACCTTAGTCCTTTCCAAGTAGCCCTAAAAGTTGTGCAAAGTAGTAAGGGTATCTATATGTTGTCAACTATTTGGAAATTGGACACAATGTCGAAGATGATAAGCAAAAGGGTAGGTATCAATGCAGAAATTTGAGAGCATGACAAGTGACCTAACAAGGGGGATTGCCAAATTAAAAGGTAAATCAAGATAAAAATTATGTATGTAACGATGAAACATTGAGAGGTCTTTTTTGTTTGGAAGACAAAAATATAGTTAGCAAAATATTATTGAAAATCAATGCCTTTTTCTTAGAGTTTGTTTTTTGAATCTAGTACACTTTCTAAACAAAAACTATTAGCATCTACGATGGAAAGGTTCTAGTGAATGTCCTCCCCCCCCAAAAAAAAAACATTATATCAATAATCAATGGCTTATAAATGTGTTATTTATGTAAGTTTTCTTTCATAGCTAGTCTCCTTTTTTCCACTATGCCATACATGCATATGAATTGTACTTACATATCATGTGGCAAGATATTTTAAATCAAGTTACCATATCATTGATTTAATGCTTTGGCCGCTTTGCCAACAACATCCTTACTATGTGCTTGCTACATTGCGATAATTATTAATATTTGATTCCTACATTAGCGTAGCTTCATAAATATCGTCTGACAAAATATAATAAGCTTATATGCTCACAAAATGATCATTATTTTGTATTTTAAAAAAATCATGATTATTGCAACCCATGCAAATTTTCTCATTGGTGTCTTTCATATATCAAAATCAATTTTCTTGACCTTTTCAATACTACACAATGATTTCCCATTCTCAAAATATGAATTTGTCATATTAGTTGGGGATGAATTAAAACAAATTTCTAATATGTTAGTTAGGGATGAATTAAAATAACTTTCTAACTATGTCACAATAACACAATTAATAACATATCCATAAAATGAAGTGTTTCTAGAAAAAGGTAAAGGTAAATACTAATGAGAACTAAATAGAAGCTTTGTATACACAAGTTAAACTTTACCTAGATGTGTAAAATTTATATGAACAAAGTGTCCTAATTTAAAAGCAAAGGTTTAATTTAAAAGCAAAGTTTGAATTGCAAGTATCAAGAAGCAATTTTTTTGAAAATGATCAAAAGTTGTTTTATTACTGCAACATTTGTTATCAAGCATGCTATTTCCAATGAAACTTTTATTAAACTTTTACAAGACAACTACATAAAATATTTATTCTTGTTTTTGTTTTTTCATTCAAGATCTTTGAAATGGGATCATACCAAAAACAAAAGAATAAGGATGTTGTAGAAGCAAAGAGTGGATTAAAATATTTTTCAAAGGGCAGCACCCCTAACATCTTCCTATAAAATAAAACCACTAGACCATTTTGTGCATTGAATTCTTGGTGTGTGCACCAAGTTTTATAATGTGTGTAGAGTTACATAGGTCACCTCAAAGCATTCACTAGTAAATTTGGGTCATTTTGTGATGACCATTTCGACGCTCTTGCAACGTTATGTCGTGGAGATTGCGATGAATCGTGGGCCCCCCAAACATTTCTTCACATTTTGTGGAAAGTGCGACAAACCTAGGATAACTTCACAAGAGCAACGACCCAAGGAATTTGTCGCAAGTGAGACGACCTATGATGGTCCTCGCAAGAGAGATGACCTACGGTGCTCGTTGCACGAGCGACAACCAATGATGATCAACGCAAGAATGACAACCAAGCGAGCTTGTTGTTAGAGGGAAGACCTAGGGCGCTCATTGCAAGAGAGATGATCAGAGTAGTTCTTACAACGAACTATTCAAGAATAAAGTATCATCGATGGTAACGATAGTTTGTCACTCTTGTGACGACTTGAGTAGTTCTTGTGATGAACTATCAATACTATTGACGATCCTCTTCGTCGCAAGAGAAATGACCTATCCTAGTTTTTGCGATGAACTATTCATCGCAAGAGCATTGAAGCATCAATAGTTGCAATGAACTATCAATACTATCGACGATCCTCTTTGTCATAAGAGAAATGACCTATCTTAGTTTTTGCGATTAACTATTCGTCGCAAGAGCAACATAGTGTCTGTAGTTGCGATGAACTATCAATACTATCAACGATCTTATTCGTCACAAGAGCGATGAAATATATCTATTTGAAAATAATAAAAATAAAGATTAATGTAAGAGAGTGCCTTTGAGGGTTATATATTACAGTATCTCCATAACATATGGGTCAGTAAATATTCCTATTATTTACTTAATACATCTTTCATACTCTTTTGTGTGAAGGGTTGTAATATAGAATGGGTTCATTCATTTTTAAATGTGAGTATTGTTTGATTTTATGTCATGCAAATTTTGCAAACCTGTGAAAGAAAATTTGATGAGAGCACACAATTAGCAAGGAATACCCATGATAACATAGTTTAGAGATGAATTTATTCTCACGAATGGGATACATGATTTGTAATTTCCTACTGTAAGTTTTCAAACCAACTCAATTATGAAGACATCAACTCCAATGGAGTTGTATCCTAAGCTTTTCTAGTATTTTATTTGATTTCCAAATTACAAATATCTTTATTAACATAGCTATATGTACAACTTGTAAGCCTTATAGAATTGGGAAATAATATATCAAAATATAAATTTTGGTGCATGTATAAGCACGATAATCAACCATATTGATATGTGATCATTGTTTAGCAATGGACATAAAAATTCAAGAAAACATTGGGCTAAACTAGAAGAAAAATGAAATATTAATGAAAGAACTTAGCATTGAGAAATTCATATAAAATTATAAAAAAAGTACAGAAGCTTGAACTAGAACATGTATTTTTCATGAGATATAAGTTGTTGTTATAGACTAAAAAGTTTCTTTTTCTATGCATGTTATTGGTCAAGCTTTTGCAAAGTATTTTTTTTAATAAGGAAATACAAGCAATTTAG
>ML777642.1:390659-423829 GCA_009831015.1 Picea engelmannii
CACACACACACACACATCTCAGATGTTATTGCCTGAATAATGTCCTCTTGGTTTCGATAATAATTTATTTGAGCCATCTGATCTTGGAGCAAACCTCCATTGATCTAAAGGAGCAACAACGAAGTCAACATTGACTATGTTGTTGCCTCGTTGGATTGAGAGAGGTTTTCTCCAAGAATAAATGACTCCAATAAATTTTTCTCTACTAAACAGGGCCAACCACGTGAAGGTGGAAGCTCCTATGACCCCTCCCCCCACCTCACATCACTCTTAATTCCCCAATACCCAATCTATATTCTACTAAAAAATATGCATTAAAAATATTCAAAATTGATAAAAAGTGATTGTATAGCTATAAATGAGGTTTATCATACAAAGGCATATGTCATAAAAAAAGTTTTTATAAATGAGATTTATCATTCAAAATATGTTCCAAATGTACTAGCTATATAATATACATCTATCTGTCTTATAAAATTATTATACATCATCAATTTCTTTTAGTCTTCTTTTGTGTTTTCCAGTTCTTAAGTAATTTATCCATATCCATGTCTTAGTTTACTAGGTACTCTTCAGTAGTTGATGTTGCTTCAGTACTTTCATGTCGAGCACACATGGTATCATACCCATGACGTGGAGGCTGCTGTGAGGGGCCATCACCTACAAATATATATATATGACCAATTTTTAAATATCATTGAAGTAGTTCATTAATATTAAAAAAATCTCTGCAATGTAATTATTTACCTGGTCCACTAGTCGACACCATTGGAATGGCTGCCCTGTTCCCTTGATCTCTAGGTTGAGGAGGATCAACTACGACATTCTTTTCCATTGAAACGACAAAATTTATAAGGACAAAACTATAAATGTATAAGTAATAAAAAATAGAAGTACAAAATTTATAAGTACAAAATTATTAAGTATATGATTAATATACAACCATTTTACCGTCATGGGCCTCAGTCACAGGAACATCTTGGGGATGCACCCCACCAGGATGGGGCTGTTGGGGAGCACCATGATCTTCTGGCCACGTTGCACTATCGATTCTCTATTGTCCAGTACTAATGGTTTCATTTATAGTGTTGCTCCCCTGATTAAAACAAAGTACAACATTAAAGTTATGGACGATATCAAACATTTACATATTTTATAAGTAATGAAAGGTTAATGTGGACTGATTTTTATTTACCTTATCCCGCAAACTGGATCTTGGGGTCTGCCCCATGCTTTTCCTACTACAAAACATGACTTTATAGTCGTACTTGTAACCAAGTTGGAGGTCTTCCTCCATGGTTTCAGTTCCGAAGTCATCGCCTTGCATTTCATAAGAGTATGTTTTTTTAATGTTTTTGGCTGCAATTCCTGGAAGTTGTAAGGCGATACAAATAATATTCTTAAGATTTTTGGGTACTTACTATTAGTGACTGTAACCTCGAGTAGTCGCCTTGGCCTAGCTTGTGTTGTCCATGTTTGACAATCCTTGCTTTGGTTTCCTTCGAAGTGTTAGGAAACCTATCATCAAAATTTTCAAGTATGTTATATACGACACTTTTATTTAGATCTAAATAAAATTAAACGTATTGAAATCAAAATATTGTAATTTACCTTGGGGTACCAATTATTTTTTCTCTTGATTTTTTCAATATATTTTCTTTTTCATCATCAATGATTACCCTCCACTCCCTCTCTAGAATTGAGGGAGGACGCTCATACCTAGGGTTTCCTGCAAAGCTTGGTCTATAAACATCCCGCGTATATTTTAAATATTCTCCCACTACAAAGGTGACGACTTTTTTACTGAACGTGTCTACTCCAAAGAGGCCTTCAAGATAATCCATAAGTTCTTTTTTGAGGTTGGAATTCTAGAAATTCCACCTCATGCATAAGGTTTCCCCAAAAATCAACAAGGCCTTGCTCTCCAAGTGCCTATAAAAATGGTCGTTTCCTACACACAAAAATATATGATCATGAATTTAAAAATAATAATCTAGATGATTTGTGTATGAGATGGAAAACATGAAACAATTAAAATATGAAAAACTACATGGGAGTCTTATTTGTTTTAATGGAATTCTGTTATCGTCGACCAAAAATGTTCATGGAAGGGTCCCCATGATGGTCACACGTCTAGATCTAAGAAATGCAACCATGTCAACCACATCATCAACCTCATCTTTGTCGCCACCTCTAGATCCTAACCGTTGTGTGGATGCCTAGAGGTATGTGTCATGGCTCCTATCTAAATTAGGTGTGGAAGATGGAGAAATAAATAATATTGTAGTAGTTGTAACCCACATTAGGACTCTGTGGCGTCTCTGCAACGACACTACTATCAACACTGGGTTGAACAGGATCCAAAAATCTCTTTATAAAAAAGAATATATTTTTTCGTGAGATAATGTAAAAGTTAAAAAATAGACTTTCATAATTGAACATATGAGTACATTAAAAAAAAACACTTTAAATTATGGCTATTACCTTATATGTATTAAGCTGTGACATAAGGAGATTGATCTTGTTTAGGATGTTAGGAGTTTGATCTGGATAGTCTAACAAGCTAGCAAGTTCTTTGTTCTCTTTAATGATCTTTTTATTTATTAATACCATCAGATCAGGGGATGAATACAACCCCTCCTCATTAACATAATCATGATCAACATGGCCTTCCATCTACATATAATTTCAACAAAATCAATGTTATTTCAATTATATAAACAAATGAAATAACTAATCGCCACAGAAATAAAATTATATAAACACGTAATAAAATTCACGTAAAATGAAAGTCGAATTTGATAATCATTTACATGTTCTGCGACTGGCCCTTTTCCACGATCATGCTGCCACATTATAATATAATTAGAACCCCCAAATATTTAAAAAATTGTTAACGATAACAAAAAAACTGATTTCCACCCAAATAAAATCAACCTCAATGATCAACCTCCCACATCATTATAAAATTGGGACCGTGAAATATTTAAAACATTATTAAATATAAAAAAAAATATAATGCAATAAGTAGAGGTTGCTTAAAGAGGTGTTGCATAAGTACCTGCACACTATTAGTCGATGTTTCTATTCAATTCAAATGGTAATCCACTAATAACTCTTCCCTCAGAGCTATCTTTTTTATTGCGCATAGGAATACCCGATTCTCTTCGCATCCCTCATAGATGCAATTTGGTTTCTTTTTTATTGTCCTAGGTCATGTGTTGTTTATAAACCCTACGATATTGTCAAAAGCTTTAGGCCTTCCATCAATATAGATAGTCGCTCCCTTATTTTTATCCTTGTTTATTAGCTGTATATAATTTGCGACGAGTGCATATCTCAGCATACTTCTCATGTACCGGACCAACCGCGTTCAATTTTTATAATTGTAACACGGTCTGACATAGTCCATCAATTTAGTTACTATATTGTATTTTATAGTTATTCCATCCATGGAAAATAGCCCCAGGCCATGCAGGGAGGATGGTGCAATGTGATATGTCTTATTGTTGACAATGAAGTCAGTGTCTAACAGAGGCAGTTCCTTAGGTACCCATTGTTTCACCAGATGCTTATATCTGAGTGGCACCTCTATGTCTCTTATGCTATCATCATCATAAGATCACGATCCTCCTTTGGCAAGAAAAAATTCCACGTGTCTACGGAATTTTATTCCTACTTTTTTACCTCTGGTCCTTTTTTGTGTATCATATCTACTAGATGCAGTCACATTTCCCTCTATTTGTCCTAAGCATCCCTCACTCGAGGAAGAAATATCTGAAAGGTACCTGTTTGGTTGTACCTTTAGTCGCATGTGCACGTTTGTTAGTGAGTATACCTAGATCCGAGTGATGGAGGAGTTGTAGCAAGATCAAGTATGGTTTGCTTATTGTACACATCCTTTCCATCATGTTCCTTACATTAAGCTCACCATCATAAATTCATTATGTGGTTGGTGAGGAAATGCAATATACCTTATGTAAAGAGGGAGTATGGGAAAGGTACCTTATAAATAGATTACAATAATTTTGGCGAAATGTAAAATTCTCTCATTCCATTCACTTTCCTCATGGTATGATACTGGTTCTTTATCATATTCACATTCCATTATGAATTTCAAGATACATTATCATATGTTATTAGCACCCAAAATTCATTACTACCTAAACCAGCATTGAGAACCTAAGAATAGGAAATTTGTGAGTATAGAGGTTGGTAAAATAGAAAACCATTACCTACATGATGAAATTCAAGCTACATTATCATATGCTATTAGCACCCAAAATTCATTATTACCTAAACCAACATTGAGAACCTAAGAATAGGAAATTTGTGTGAGTATAGAGGTTGGGAAAATAGAAAACCATTACATACATGCCCTTGCTGATCATTGAGATCTTATGATCCAAAAAGTTGATCCATAATCCTTTCTAGAAGGAAATTAGTAGTGGGCCTTCTCCTATATTTAATTACAAAATAGTAGTGATTTATTGATGGACTACATAGGGACTATTAACTTTACCTGTGTATATCTTCTGTATAAATTGGACAATGTTCTAGCTATAACATTATTCCTCTTTCAAATAGAGTAGCATATAATAGAGTTCAATACAATAGTGCAACAACTCTTGTTTCAAAATGATGTGTAGAGTAGTTATGAGGCATACTAGCATTTACGGAGAGAGATAGGGGGTGCAATATGCACACCAAAAGCATGCATGTTCCATCCTCATCCTAGTTCTAATTTTTGAATTTTTTTTTCTATATTCAAAGTTCTAAATATTTTTTTTTATATCTTTAGTTTTGGATGCACAATTAGAGGGTACAATTACCTAAATTATCAGGGGCACTCATGCATGTGGATTCCCAACTTAGTGAAGGGTATGAATATCTAGGTGGGTGTACCTTCATTCGACTCACTTATCCATGCAAGCAATATTCACTATGGTTAGATTTCACACTAAAGAATTTTTGTCCATGCATTTATATTCATTATACCTCTCTTATTACTAGTTTATAAAGGGGAGTTAAGGAAAACCACTTTATGTTCCAAGAGTTGAGTTTTGAGCTATAGCTTTATATTTCTATTTCAGATTTAATATAAAATCAATGATGATGTTTTGAGTCTTTATAATAGAATGTTTGTTGTTTTAATTATCAATGGCATGTGTTTGTAGGTTAAAGTAATCTATAACATAAATTTTGATAAATGTTTCAACTTTAGTGATCTATAGTTTTAGGTTAGTTTCTAGAGTGTAAAATATTCTCAACATGGTCAAATGTTTTATGGTATTAGAGTGCATTTAATGAAACATTCTAGGAATTTGTGTATGTGTAGTAGGGATTCTACCCATGATAAGGAGATATTGAGAGGTTTTAGGGATGAGATGTTAAATATGTGTTCTTGATAATATCATTGTGGTCTTGTGATAGGTTGATTTTGGGTTGCTGACATATTTTGTTTAGCAGGTTGTTCCAGGAGAAATGGTATGACTACATTTAGTCTTAGATATGAATACAAATTTTAAATTTCCTTCTAACTTCATCCCATAAGTGTTAAACATAGATGATGTTGGAAGACCATGATCTTTGGTATTCTATGGAGATGGTAGAGACTACCAATCATGTGTAGTTAGTATAACATAAAAAGAAGATGGCCAAGACAAAGTGGATCACTATCCCTCACATAATTAGAAAGACCACGAGAAAGGAGATATTTGATGCTATTGTCACTCTATATTAGAGTGAGAGGATGAATTTAAATACTCTATTTTGGAATATTATTAAAACCACACAAAAAATAAAGATAGATATTGTAGCCATCTACTTGATGAATATTACTAAACTCCATGATCATCTTGTAACAATTTGAGAAAGGGTGAAGAGTGAAAAGATAGTTCAGGGTGCCTTAAATGGGTTTCCTTCTATGTATCCTTCTGTTAGAGGGGTCTATGCCCTAGAAAAATTTCCCACCTTTAAAAATCATAGAGGAGGAGAAAAATATTACCATCATCAACAATATGAAGAAAGGAAACAATAAGGGAGGACCCAAGAAAGTTTGAAAAGGGGAGAAAGGGGATTCATATTCCTCTAATTAGGGAAAGAAGGTCCTTAACCATGTCAAGTGTTTCAAGTGTAATATGTTTGGCCACTATGCTTCTCAATCTCTTGAGAAGAAGAGGAAGGGAAAGTAAAACACAATAAAAGTATTTTATCCAAGCTTGAGACACTCTTATCCATTGTCTCGTCCCTTTCATCTAACACCATTTTTGGTGTTGGATGGTGTGTGGACAATGGAGATTTCCAAACATATGGACTCTAATGATAGGGACTTTAGTAAACTTCAAGAGTTGGAGGAAGGCATGCAAGTAAACTTCGTGATGATTCCACATATCTAGTAGTAGGAGTGGGATCTATCTCATTGCATATTCCATCAAGTATATAATTGATCTTACTAGTGTTTTATATGTACCTAGTTTAACTAAGAATATCCTTTGAATTTTAGTAATGATGGACTAAATTAGGATTTATTGTTGAGTTTGATGATTATCATGTCCTCATGTGAAATATATGCCTAGATCCTAATTGGTATTTGGCCAATGGTATTTGAGAGGGTGGTGTGTACAAACTACAAAGAGATCTTGTGAGAGCCCTAGTGCATGAAAATGATAACTTGTGTGAGATTTCACACAAGAGGGTAGGTCGCTTGCACTATGAAGTGTTGCCAATCTTGAAGGACATAGTTCAAGGATTGTTGAAATTCAAGGTTAAGAAGAAAGTAAAGTGCAAGGTATTTGTACTCAGTAAGAATGTGAAAGATTATTTTCCTAGAAGAAAACATAGGTTAAGATATATTCTTTCCATCCTTCTTATTAGGTAAAATATAGTATGTTTCTTTCATTGATCATTCCTATAGTAAGTCCTACGTTTCTTTAGGAATACCAAGGATGGGGTATTAGGGAAGTTTCAAGATTTTGAGGCTCTTGTATAAAATCAAATAAGAAAGAAGATTAAGATGATAAGTTCTAAAAATGGTGAGGGTTATACCTTTGAAGATTTCAACACTTTTTGTAAGCAAGTAGGAATTAATGAGGAGCTAATAACCCCCAAAAACCATTAGTAGAATGGGATTATAAAGAGAAAGAACACATCCATGATAGAGACAATCAAATCCATGATTCATGATCAAGATATACTCATGTGTCTCTAGGAATAAGTATTACAACTATCTACAATTTGACCATGTGTCCTCATATTTTTGAAGGAAATGACACTAGAAGAGGAATTTATAGGTGAGAAGCATTAAGTAGCACATATTCATGTTTACGATTGTCCCATCTATATTCATATTCCTAATGATAAAATGACTAATTTGGAACCTTCTAGTTATAAGGGTATCTTTGTGGGTTACAATGAAACCTATAAATCTTACAAAGTCTACATTCCATCTTTAATGGAAGGAAATTGTGAGCATATTTGTCAAGTTTGATGAGGATGCATGGACCTCCAAGTCTCAGGAACCTATAGTAGACATTGAAGAGGTAGATGAGCTTATTTCCCCAAAGGTTGTTCCTTGGATTTCATAAAAAAAAAAGATATTTAGATCAATAAACTCTTGGAAGTGCAGGGGATGCTTATTTACCATCAAAGAACCAATAAGGAAGGTTGAAATATGAAGTGGAATTGGATTTCAATTTGTCTCTCTACCTTAATTTCATTTTTATGGTGGGGGAGGGGGGGGGGGGGTTTAAAGTGGTTGCAAGGAGATGTCCATTTTGTAGAAAAATAGCATCAAGAGCATAATTTCAGGTATGATTATTAAAGGAATGATGTAAATCAAGGAGTTATAGGACCAACAAAGAGTTTAGTTTGCATTTGAATTCTTCAAAGCCTTGATGTTGTATATTTGTGTCCCTTCTGAACATGATCTTTGTGGAAATCCCACATAGTAAAGAGTGGAGAGGGTGTACAACATGGGATAATCCCAACACAAACCTTTTGTAGAAGTTCAATAAGCCCAAGAAATTATGTAACTTGTCTAGGTTGGTCATGGTGGACCATTCTATGGTGATCTATAACTTCTCAGGATATACATGCAATTTGATTTCATCAACAATTATGATGAAATACCATATGTGCTTCCCAGTGAAGTCACATTTATATAGGTTAGCAAAGAGATTTTGGTTCTACAAAGTGTTCAAATTGGTCATCATGTTCTTCTCATGTACTATTAAAAACCAACACATGATTAATATGAATCACAAATTTAACTATGAAAGGTTGCAGAATGATGCATGAGCATTTGTTTAGTCAAATGGAATGATAACCGACCACTCATACAAGTCATCCTTAGCTTCAAATGTAGTATTCCAAACATCCCTAGGGTTGGCATGACCTTGGTGGTAGTTAGATTTCAATTTTATTATGGTGTACTTTTCTCCCTTCATTATGTGTACAAGACCATCAATTCAAGGAATGGGGTATTGCTCCCTCATTGTGATCTTGTTGAAGGAGCAATTGTGAATGCATACACACTAAGAACCATATTTCTTTGACACTAGAATGATCATGCTCACACATGGTGATGTGCTCAATCAACCCACTCATCGGGGAATCCATTAGTTAGTAATATTGAAAAATCCCTACAATAGTACTGGTGACTCCACTGGGGAAATTCATAAAATGTCTACTTTTTAGGTTGGATTAGTTAGTTTCTGATAGGATCAACTTTAGATTTGATTGTTTGTTGATAGCTTGGCTCTTAGTAAACACCATGGTAGAAAATTTAGTGTTATTTTCAGGCCCAGTTTTTTTATTTTTTGCATCTCTCAAAAAATAAAAATAGATGTCATGGTATGTTAATTATTTAATAGACCTTCAACTAACCCCGGAGCTGATGTCATCAGACACAGACTCAATCCTAAGGCCAACTAAGGAGAAAAACTAGCGCACACTAATTAATCTAGGAGTCAAGCATGAAAACAAACCTTCTCACAAAGAAGCTCTAGTTTGTGATGGAATCCAACATTGCAAGATCAATGCACAAAGGGGATGAGTTTCGGCGGGTGGGAAAGTTACATTGACAACCTTCTTAACGAACTAACTCCTTGGTGCAAGTTACCTCACCGAGCAATGGGCAACCCTCCAAGGAGTCCTAGTGAGTCTATCCAACGTCGATCCTAGGTACAACACCACCTTCACTGTGTTGTCACCTTGGGTAGGAATTCTAAAATATTATGGCCTTTATGGTACCACCTACTATACCAAAGCAGAGGGGGGACAATCGATAGTCGACACCAAGACTAAAAATGCATGGTTGATTACTCTGTTGGCCCCAATGCAACCTTGTTCTTGACCCTTGTGTTAGAAGGGCTTCCCAAAGTCAATGATATAGCAACTGGATTCATTCCTTAACTCAAAGATTTATGTTTGTTTAGAATCTTTGGAAATTTATTCTCACAATCCTATTCCAAAGCTCTACACCTAAGATAAGATGGGTTTGAAGAGACCTAGAAAAGTTGCTAGATAAATTTTAATTAGTGCTTGATTTTAGGCTATTGTTATTCAAAGGAGTGGTCATGAAACTGATGGTGTTTTCGACTCGACTCTTTAAACCATGCAAGAGGAAAATGAAATGAAAGAATTTCAACTTCGATGAAAAATAGTTATGGGAAGGAGCAAGAAGTGTCAAGCAAAGAAATAATTTCTTGATTGATTACTATGTGGATCAATTGACAATATTGTGAGATGCCAATGAAAATAATTCACAAGAAATTAAACTTTATAAAGTCTAACATAATTCACAAGAACTTAAACTTTCAAAATATTGATGAGTCTTATTGATGAGGAAAATCAAATATATTAGTCTTATTGATGAGGAAAATTCCCTTCTTCTAGATTTACATACTTCTCCAAGTCAAAACCGTATTATATGTATTCACATCACTCAAAACTAGGAATTCAATATTATATGCATATGAAAGTAGCTCAAATATTGAAAGACATGCTCTAACTATCTATCCAACTAACATATCAATATGTTAATTAGTAAATGTGTAAGAATCCCCTATATTGCTAACTATTTTATGTTGCTAAGATTACTCATATTCCCACTATATACTACACACATTAAGCTTAGTAACCCATAGGGAAGCTCCCCTTGGCTAGGATTCCTTTTTCCCTAACCTAAAGTGTAGAGGAGAGTTGGTGAGGTGACAGTGGCAAACCTCCTAGTTCCACAAGGCTAAAACCCATGTTTTGGACTTTGAGTAAAGGTGTCAGTTTGTGTGGTAATAGGCCTTATATAAAGATTTTATGTCAAATGTGAAAAATGATTGTTATTTTGTTTTTGAAGTCTTTCAATGGGGATAATATTCCATATAATTTGCTATCTGATGTAGGAGCATATTGCCTTCCATATTTTATACATTTGGTAGAGATATAAGGGGTCTTATGTTTACTAAGGATTTGGTTTCTTAATGAGAAATTATGTATTTTCCTATGTTTTGAGCGGTTTGAGTGAGAAATGTGTGTGTGAGGATTGAATTGTAAATGTTCTTGAATGCATGAGAACATGAGGGTTAACATATCTTATGAGATATTAGATCTCATAGGGATTGTGAGTCCTAGACTTAGGATTTGGTTGAGGATTTTGTGGATCTAGAGGATCCTTAGGATATTGCTGAGTGGATTGTGGATCTGAACCAGAAATGGTTGCAGAATCCTTTTGTACAAATATTGTAAGCCTTCAGGAAATTGAGTGTGGCTAATAGAATGAGGAATTAGGCCAAATTTTGGGGGGCCAATAAAAGGGAGAATGAGGATTGTAGTTTGTTGATTTAATATAGGAAAAGGAAGGCCTAGGAGCCTATGTAATTGTATGTACATTAAGTGTACATTTGATGAATGAAAAATTCTCTGTTCGAGAAGATCTGTGCATTGTAAGTATCTGTGGAAACTAAGTGAATCTCTATCTCATAATTGACGAACATATGTATGTTAGGTTGTGTGTAATTGCAGGATAAATAATTGATTGCAGGTTTAAGGAGAAAAACTCTCAGGACAAGGTATCAATGCAATCCTGTAAACTAAACCAGATCGTATAAGTGTTCCATAGATCATCAATCACTATAAAGGATTGTTGATCTCATTCTATTCATAATTGGGTAGCTATTGAGGTTAAGGTAGCTCACGCAACCATGGTGGAAGAAGCTACATGAGCCATTGATCTAAGGAAAGAATAGATCGTGATTGTTAAAGGATGAAGTCAGCCTTTGAAGAGGAAAGCTACAATAACCGTCAGAACTGGGAGCTACAGAGAAGGATTGTCAAGTCAACATCCGATTAAATCATGACCGTTCCATCAACACAAGGAAGATCTACGGTGGAGAGAAATTGCAGATATTAGGGAAGAAACAACATCCGTGCAGGTTTAACCTCTGCAATCCTCCTAGACCGTCGATCTATAGATTCAGCAAGAGAAATGGTTGGCATCGATTCCACTACTAATGAGAAGTTTCTATTGTGGAACTTGGGAATAGAGATAAACGTCATACTAGTTGGGACTCCATAGTCATCCCTGATTGTAGATATCCACACCGGTTTAAACACGATTGTTGATCCTTGATGGGAGGTTAGTGCCAAAAAGAGTGGAACAAGGTCATATCCCTTGGTCACATGGGTCGTAGTTAAAGATCCTTCGGGCTAGAGCCAAAGAAATTTATTGGCGCCTCAGGAATAAGCCCTTGGTCGCTTAAGCAGTCCTATGGCCAAAGGGATTGTTAAATGGGAGAAATCATGGCTGAAGTGAATGGAGCTATGACATAAGTAAATGTATAGGTAATACAAAGAATAAACAATTTGATCCTGTTAGTGATCGAATAAGATAATCTCAAACGATCCTTGGCACCCCTATTTTGGGGTTTACAATGTAGTTAACAACAAAATACTGCAATAAAAGGGTTTTAGTATGAGAGGTCCTGCATCAAGTGGTATCAGAGTGAAGGAATGATTTTTGATAGGAAATTGTAGAGATTAGAAGAAAGAAAGAACATGAATATTCTTGTAGAGATTGGGGTTATTACAAAAGGTTGTGAAGAAAGAGTCAGATAGGAATCTAATTTAAGGTAGCAGGAATATCGAGATCAGAGGAGGTGGAAGATTGGAGATTTGGGTGATATTGCAGAGGTTGAGATTGAAAAGGAAGAACATTGAAAGTTCTTTACAGAGGAATTACAAAGTTGCAAAAGAAGAATGTGAAGGTGGAGTTCAGATTGGAAATATGATAAAGTTCCAGCCAAAAGGAGGAAGGAGATCATGAAAAAGATCACTCAAGTAAAATTGGTATGTTGATTTGGTCTAAAGTGTATTCTTAGTGCATGCCATAGCGGCATGGTACGATAGGGAATCTGTAGGAGGATGAAGAATGAAGCAGAGTAAAGCATGTGGAAGAAGTCAACAATGTAGGTTACTGAGTGAGAAAACAACATAAGTTCTCAAGGGAAAGGAAAGTGAGCAATGGAAGAGGCAGCAACAGACAGCTTAGGAAGTTGAAGATAAGGAGTGCTCAAAAGAGGGGTTCTAGTGCAGAGAACCAAGAGAGTGCCAACATGATGACTTGGCATTGGTAACAAGAGGATACTTGTTACAGAGAGATGAAGGAGGCTTGTTGCAACTCACAAGTGAGAAAAGAGAGTCCATAGAACAAGAAGAGGATTATGACTATTAATAGTCATGAAGGAAGCCATAGTAAGGATACTGAGGTAATTGGTATTCAAGGGATGATTCAAAAGGCGTTTGAAAAGGAATTTTATGATATAAAGGCAAATTTAAATGTTATGTTTATGTTTCTAGAAGAAGAGGACTAATGGAAAGGTTGGAATATAAGAAGGAAGGAGGTGAGATGACATTCACTGTAGGTGAACCTAAGACAAAGGTTGTTTTCCAGGTTGAAGGAATAATTCAAGGCAAATGAGCTTAGTATCCAAGTTGTTTATTGTGAACCTGAGGAAGGAGATATCCTAGGAGAAGGATATGAAGAGTAGGGGGGGCTTGCAGAACGCCTCATGGACTCTTTTAGGAGTTCATATCAACATAATGATGATGTGCTGACAGAGGGTTCATATGAGGATATGAGACCTCGTGAATTTTATTTTTATGATAATCCATTGTTTGTGACTGTAGGAGGAAAAATTGGACAAGTAGATGAGATTGTCATGCAGTTTGGAGAAGGTGGAAATATTCTTTTTGAAAGCATGAAAACAACACAGGATGTGGATTTTGTTGAGGAAATGAAGGAAGATGGGGAAGTTCACTGGTGTGAACTTGAGCAGATATTGATGCTCAATGATGGTATTGGTAACTCCATTGATTGGATGGAAAACTACAAGGAATTGAAGAAAAGTGTGTTTGCAGGTGGTCAAGCACTAAAGGATGATGTGAGGGAAGCATTGCATCAAGCAGTAGAGACAATAAAACTTCAGAAGAAACCCTAGAAGAAGAAGGGAAGGACATGAGGAATATGGAAACAAAATAATTTTAGAATGTTAAGTCTAATAATTGGTACATGAATGCAGGTTGTGAATATTAGAAATATTCCAAGGATATGGTGAAGGAAGAATTTCCTTGTCAAGGGCATATTAAAAATTTTGTTATGCAGGAAACATTGTTTCATAAAAACAATGAGAAGGATGTTGAAGGTATGGTCATTGCTAAAGGCATAAATGAGGCAGTGGATTGGCTTAAAGATGTTTCTATTGAGGAAATGTTGCATTGGGCTACATAAGAGTACAATGAAGTAAGGATGAAATTGATTGATACGAATGTTGTTGATATGGTAAGTGAAGGTATGAAGCATTTGGATTTAATTGGTTTCTTTAGTCAAATTCAAGAGAAGAATTTGCAGGAAAGATTCCATAAGTTAAATGTGGAATTGGAGGATGTGAAATATTATGTATGTGAGTATTCTCAAAATCTTGAGAGTAGTCAAGGATATGCAAGTGAAGGTGTAATGAAACCAAATGATAGTAGCAACAACAAACAAAAGAGAGGATGCATATCCCAAGAATATGTTATTGGAAGAAATCAAGGATTGTAGGGGATAACATAAATTGATTCTGTGATTGAGGAATTGTGGAATTTGATGATGGGGCAGTCGACATGGAGGAAGATGACAACAGAAGGGATGATCAATTAGAATTTGAAGCTGATTGAAGGAAGGAAAATGAACTAGAAGGAAACTAATATGAAACAACAACAAATGTGCAAAGTAATTGGACAATTACAAACTAAGGTTTGGGACCCTGGAGGTTTTTCATCAGCATATGAAATCACATGATCAGGGGATCATGAATGTTTTTAAGCTTGGGAGTGTGATGCAGGAGCATCCTTCCTTCCATATTTTGTATATTTGGTAGATATCTAAGGGGTCTTATGTTTACTAAGGGTTTTGGTTTCTTAATGAGAAATTATGCATTTCCTATGTTTTGAGTGGTTTGAGTGAGAAATGCATGTGTGAGTATTGAATTGTAAATGTTCTCAAATGCATGAGAACATGAGGTTTTAGAGATATTAGGAGATATTATATCTCATAGGGATTGTGAGTCCTAGAATTAGGATTTGGTTAAGGATTTTGTGGATCTAGAGGATCCTTAGGATATTGTTGAGTGGATTGTGGATCTGAACTAGAAATGGTTGCAAAATCCTTTTGTATAAATATTGTAAGCCTTCAGACAATTGAGTGTGATCAATAGAATGGAATTAGGCCAGAGGTTGGGCGGCCAATCAAAGGGAGAATGAGGATTGTAGTATGTTTATTTAATCTAGGCAAAGGAAGGCTTGTGAGCCTATGTAATTATATGTACATTAAGTGTACATTTGATGAATGCAAAATTTCTATGTTCGAGAAGATTTGTGCATTGTATGTATTTATGGAAACTAAATGAATATATGTCTCATAATTGATGAACCTGTGTATGTTAGGTTGCGTGTAATTGCAGGATAAAGAATTGATTGCAGGTTTAAGGAGAAAAAATCTCAGGACAAGGTCTCGACGCAATCCCGTAAACTAAACTAGATCATAGAAGTGTTCCAACAATCATCAATCACTTTAAAGGATTGATGATCTTAGTCTATTCGTAATTGGGTACCTATTGATGTTAAGGTAGCTCATGCAGCCATGGTGGAAGAAGCTACAGGAGCCATCGATCTAAGGAAAGAATAGATCATGACCATTAAAGGATGAAGTCAACCTTTGAAGAGGAAATCTACAACAACTGTCAGAACTGGGAGCTGCAGAGAAGGACCGTCGGATCAACATCCGATTAAATCCCGACCATTCAATCAATGCAAGGAAGATCTTTGGTGGAGATAAATTGCAGAGATCAGGGCATAGCTAACATCCATGCAGGTTTAACCTTCACAATCCTCCTAGGCCATCAATCTATAGATTCGACAAGAGCAATGATTGGCATCAATTCCACTACTAATGGGCAGTTTCTATTGTGGAACTTGGGAATAGAGATACACATCATACTAGTTGGGACTCAACAATCGCCCCTGATTGTAGATCTCCATGCCGGTTTAAGCACGACTATCGATCCTTGATGGGAGGTTAGTGCCCAAAATAGTGGAATGAGGTCATAACCCTCGATCACATGGGTCAGATTTAAAGATCCTTCAGGTTAGAGCCAAAGAAAGGTATTGGTGCCTTAGGAATAAGCCCTTGGTCGCATAAGCGGTCCTATGGCCAAAGGGATTGTTAAATGGGAGAAATCAGGGCTGAAGCTAATGGAGATGTGACATAAGTAAATGTACATGTAATACAAAGAAGACAGAATTTGATCCTGTTAGTGATCGAATCAGATAAGCTTAGACGATCCTTGGCACCCCTATTTTGGGGTTTACAATGCAGTTGACAACAAAATACTACAATAAAAGGGTTCTAGGACAGGAGGTCCTGCATCACTATCAGACATTAGTCCTTGCACAAGATCAATCTTGAGATTTATGGATGCACTATAGGCTTCAATAGTTTATTCTATTTTCTTTCTTTGTGAGTGGGAATGCATGGTTTCATGAATATTCAAAGCTCTCTTCCTGTAGATAGAAACATTATGGACATAAAAGAACTTTTCCATGTTTATATGGAAATTTAGTCACAAAATTGATGTTGGGGGAAATGCAACAGATTTACCTTGTGACAAAGGAGTTGGTTATAGTGGTAATGCTATTTTTGGTGTTTTGAATATATCTTTATATATGTATTTTTGATAAAATATGCAAGGGGAAATGTTGTGACGCTAAGAAAGATACCACAAAATTGTTAGGATGATTTCTTTGGTGGAAGTCTAGTTCATTAATATTTTTTTCTTAATCATTTTTGTATGCATGATGTTATTGTTGCTTGGTTAACTTGAATTACAAAAGGGTGAAATATTCAAACTTCTCCAAGTGCTTTTCTTGTAAATCATATATTTTCTCTTTCAACTCCATGAACTAATAATTAATGGAATAATGGACAAAAGAGAAAGCAATAGTGATATTGATAGAACCAATTGGCATAGGCACATTTTAGAGCACCTACCAGTACCATCTATATCCCATGCCATGGAATATGTTAAAAGGTAAAACTAAATCAGATTCTATGATTTTTGAAGTGATTATAATTTACTCTAATGAATGTCATTTTGCACTCCCATTTTTAGATAAGTAAATCAACCACATGGAAAATCCCCCAAAAATGAAGTTTTGTGATATTATATAGCTCACAACTCATAAATGTGTTTAGGAAATGTAGTGGGTATGTGTGGACTTGTTTAGACTTAGGTCTTCATAAATGCCAATGAATTAGTCTTCCATAATGCACACTGAGTTTATTATGACAACTAGGTAGGCCTAGTCACCCTCTTGGGGTGAGTTCCCTTTATCATGCTCCAATTTATCTCCATAGGTTCTTTCTTTGTAGAGAACTTCATAAAATCACCATCAAGGAGAAGTTCCATATTCTAGTCATTGATGAGATATTAGATGAAATGGCGTTGTGTTCCTTAGTAAGATCAATATAAAGTTATACTATCATCAAATTCTTGTTGCATAAGTTGCATAGTTGCATAGTTGAATAAGTTGCATAAGTAAGCTCGATATCAAGTTGTTTGTTGCATAGTTGCATAGAGAACTTCATAAAATCACCATCAAGGAGAAGTTCCCTATTCCATTAATTGATGAGATATTAGATGAAATGGCATTGTGTTCCTTATTAATCTCAATATAAATTTAGAATATCATCAAAGTCTTGTTGCATAAGTTTCATAGTTTCATGGTCACATAAGTTGTATAAGTTGCATAAGTAATTTCAATATCAAGTTGTTTGTTGCATAGTTGCATATAGAACTTCGTAAAATCACCATCAAGGAGAAGTTCCCTATTCCATTCATTGATGAGATATTAGATGAAATGGAATTGTGTTCCTTAGTAAGCTCAATATCAAGTTAGAATATCATCAAAGTCTTGTTGCATAAGTTGCATAGTTGCATAAAGTTGCATAAAATTGCATAGTTGCATAAGTTTCATAGTTGCATAAAGTTGCATAAAATTGCATAGTTGCATAAGTTGCAAAGTTGCATAAGTTTTATAAGTAATCTCAATATCAAGTTGCTCAGGCTGCATAGTTGCATGTTCTAGGGACCTATTTTTTTCTAGGTTATCCTCTCCCATTTAGTGATTTAAATGGATATGACGATGGATTAGGTGCCTTGGATGATTGTAGGATTGTAAATCCTTGGAGGTTGATGAGGGGGACACAATCCCCATTTTCTCTCATGCAATGTTGGTGAAGGGCATCCTTGAACTTCAACCTTCTTGAACCATATGTTAGTGGAGCCTTAGGCATGCATGAAATCATCAAAATCATATCTAAAATAGGATACAATACCCACTCAATCATCCAAATAATTTCATCCAAATAGGATACTATTGATAATATCTACAATCCTTCTTCAAAACATATGCCAAAAATTGGCTAGTGTCACCCTTGCCATGGTACCTAGGATCTTTCTACACCTTTTCCAGTCTTCCCTTTCCTTATCTTCATCCAAGAATATTATTGTTGTAGGGTAAAAAAGGAGAGGGGGGTTGAACCTAAGATATATCTAATTGATATTGACCCTCCTCAATGAATTCTTGCACAATTGGTCCCTAAACATGGAGGCTTGCAAGTTACTAGGGAAATGAGGATCAACCCTCTTGAGGTAATGTGAGAATGAATTCCACCTTCTTTAGTGGGAATAGGGAGAATATTTATTTTTTCTCCAAGAAAGGAACATTGGATGGTTGTTAAAATAATATTATCATATGTATAAGGAACCAACGTCTATGTCTTAGTCATCAAGATCAAGGTAATGATAGTTTTGACTTACATGGGTTTGTCGATGAAGATTAGGTTGGAAATGTGGACAAGAAAATTTCCTTATTTGTTACAATGAGTAGTGAGGTTGATGAGTAAGATGAAAACCATCATTTCCTCTTCTAGTTCAAAGGCACGATATTTTGTTGCAACAAAATTGATCAAAGACGCATTTTAGTTATTGAGATTATGACGCATGGAATCTATACTAGAAATTAACCAATCCCCCAAAAATGAATTTTTGTGATATTATTTATCTCACAACTAATAAATGTGTGAATTCTTATTTAGGAAATGCAGTGGGTATGTGTGGACTTGTTTAGACCTCGATCTTCATAAATGCCAATGACTTAGTCTTCCATAATGCACACTAAGTTTATTATGACAACTAGGTAGGCCTAGTCACCCTCTTGGGGTGTGTTCCCTTTATCATGCTCCAATTGATCTTCCATAGGTTCTTTCTTTGTAGAGAACTTCATAAAATCACCATCAAGGAGAAGTTCCCTATTCTAGTCATTGATGATATATTAGATGAAATGGCGTTGTGTTCCTTAGTAAGCTCAATATAAATTTAGAATATCATCAAAGTCTCGTTGCATAAGTTGCATAGTTGCATAAGTTTCATAGTTGCATAAAGTTTCATAAGTTGCATATATGTAAGCTCAATATGAATTTGTTTGTTGCATACTTGCATAGAGAACTTCATAAAATCACCATCAAGGTGAAGTTCCCTATTCCATTCATTGATGAGATATTAGATGAAATGGCGTTGTGTTCCTTAGTAAGATCAATATAAAGTTAGAATATCATCAAAGTCTTGTTGCATATGTTGCATAGTTGCATAGTTGCATAAATTTGCTTAGTTTCATAGTTGCATAAGTTGTACAAGTAAGCTCAATATCAATTTGTTTGTTGCATAGTTGCATAGAGAACTTCATAAAATCACCATCAAGGATAAGTTACATATTCCATTCATTGATGAGATATTAGATGAAATGGCGTTGTGTTCCTTAGTAAGATCAATATCAAGTTAGAATATCATCAAAGTCTTGTTGCATAAGCTACATAGTTGCATATGTTTCATAGTTGCATAAAATTGCATAGTTGCATAAGTTGCATAAGTTGCATAGTTGCATAAATTGCATTAGTAAGCTCAATATCAAGTTGCTCAAGTTGCATAGTTGAATAGTTTCTCAAGTTGCATAGTTGCATGTTCTAGGGACCTATTTATTTCTAGGTTATTCTCCCATTTAGTGATTTAAATGGATAGGGCGATGGATTAGGTGCCTTGGGTGATTATAGGATTGTAAATACTTGGAGGTTGATGAGGGGGACACAATCCCCATTTTCTCTCATGCAATGTTGGTGAAGGGCATCCTTGAAATTCAACCTTCTTGAACCATATGTTAGTGGAGCCTTAGGCATGCATGAAATCATCAAAATAATATATAAAGTAGGATACAACATCCACTCAATCATCCAAATCATTTCATACAAATAGGATACTACTACTAATCTCTACAATCCTTCTTCAAATCATATGCCGCAAATTGGCTAGTGTCACCCTTGCCATGGTACCTAGGATCTTTCTACACCTTGTTCCAGTCTTCCCTTTCCTTATATTAATCCAAGAATACTATTATTGTAGGTTAAAAAGGGAGAGGGGGTTGAATCTAAGATATATCTAATTTATATTGACCCTCCTCAATGAATTATTGCACAATTGGTCCCTAAACATGGAGGCTTGCAAGTTACTAGGGAAATGAGGATCAACCCTCTTGAGGTCATGTGAAAATGAATTCCACCTTATTTAGTGGGAATAGGGAGCATATTTATGTTTGATCCAAGAAAGGAACATTGGATGGTTGCTAAAATAATATTATCGTATGTATAAGGAACCATCATCTATGTCTTAGTCATCAAGATCAAGGTAATGATAGTTTTGACTTACATGGGTTTGTCAATGAAGATTGGGTTGGAGATGTGGAAAATAAAATGTCCACAAGTGAAAATATATTTTATTTGTTCCAATGAGTAGTGAGGTTGATGAGGAAGACACAAACCATCATTGCCTCTTCTAGTTCAAAGGCATGATATGTAGTTGCAACAAAATTGATCAAAGACACATTTTGGTTATTGAGATTATGAAAAAATATTTCTGTCAAATAGGCTAGTTTAGAAATTGAATGTGATAGCTCATCATCCGTGCATGCATAAATTGATTTCACGCTTTGTCTGATTGATGGAATAAAGGAACTCATGTTCTTTCCAGACTCTCTAGTCTCCCTCCATGTAAGTGGGTATCCCTACTATGCATGCCAGTGGGGGATCATTCTGTAGACGCCACTCGCCTGCAAAGGCTTGCTACTGTAGATGCCATTCACTTGGGTAAACCCATGCATGTGCTTCTCTTGCTAGCTCAAATGCTTTAGGTTCTGGGAAAGAAAGAAAATCAATCGGAAAAATTGTAGCTTAGACTAGGTTGGTGGTGGGTTAGCTAAATCAATCCAATCAATTGTTTTCACTTAGGTTGGAAGGTTGTTGGGACACTAATAGGGACATTTGGGTCAATGGGTAAGCAAGGAGGGTTTCTAGCCTATAATTTTCTTGGAAACCCTGGTAAAAAACAAATCAAATAAATCATAACCATTAACTAATTATTAAAAAGCTCAGATCTTGGAGATCCATTACCGATTTCTATGGAACGATGTCAACCCCTGAATATCTCGACTCCATGGGTTTGGCTCCTCTGCCTCTGTCGATGCCCAAATCGAAGCTGCATTGTTTCTTTCCAAATGGGAGCTTCTCTCATGCACCTAGTCCGAGAATGTATGGAGTTTTTCTCTGATAGATGGATGCCTAGTATTGGAATGGCAGGGTTTCACTCTGCTAGATGGGCACGAGATCACCCTTTTCTTCTCTAGTTCTTGTTGTTGTGTGAATGGGTGTGGGCTTATTTTGTTTGAATTGTTTCTTTTTTGTTATTTTGTTTGAAATTTGTTTTTTTCTTAATGTTTTTAATATAATTAATAATATATATATATATATATATATATATATATATATATATAGAACATGATATTAATAACTCTAGGTGATAATACTCTAGGGGATAATAAGAAAATGATATTAGGAACTCTAGGGGATAATACTCATGGATATGTAAGGATGATACTGTTTTCACTTTCCCTAGAGAATGATGCCATGGATTGGTTTATAAATATACTTGCAAACAACATTAGCACATTTTCTCAATTATGAGATGTTTTTATGGAAAAATGGAGTGAGAAGAAGGATAATAGGTACTTATTGGATTCCCTTAGTTCAACCAAGAGAAATGAGAATGAGATCATTCAGGAGTTCAATAAAATGTTCACTCAAATTGTCCAAAAGATCAATGCCATGAGAAATAAATTCTTATATATTAGTTAGATGTCTTTGATGGAGAATTGGGATTTCAATTAAGGAAACAATATCCTCAAAACCTCACATCTTCTCAATAGGACGCCATCAAAGTTGAAAAGAATATGTCTTCCGCTAGAAGATCCAATCAAGAAATCTCCTCTAGGATTATGAGTGAGCCCAAGAAAAGTGTAGTCAATACAAATAGTTCAAATATGAAATGATGACCTTTATTTTAGATTCTATGAATAGGGTGGAGGTTAATTTTTCTAAACAAACAAAAACACTTCAACAAAAAAATCAAGCCATGCAAAACAAAATTGTGTAATTAGAAAGGAAAAATCAACAAGACAAATTCAACCAAGAGGAAATAATGGTTGGGATAAGTCTAGGCAACCTTAATAAAATGATCAAAGTTCCATACAGGAATTTTTGGTGAATCAGGATCAAGGTTTGCAACTTTAAGGTTTATTCATGCTCCCGACTCTCGCCTACCCAGACCTTCTCTGACTCCTTAGGTACGCGCTGATTGACTCATCCCTACAACACTGACCGACCTAGAAGAATGAGAATAGAAGGGGGGGTGAAGGCCCCCTCCTCCCGAAACATCACCGCTAATGATCCAAAGAACTCGCAAGCGTGTTGACCTTCCTTTGAGCCGCCATTGCACTTACGAGATGAATATATGCAGGAAAAGATGGATATAAGAAATGAATCGAACACAGATGTTGAGTCCTCACATCCAAAAGCATCTCGAGTTTGGATACCCAGAAAATGTATCCCCAAGCCCTGATTGTGCCCAGGTACGCCATCAAAACCACCAAGATAGGGGAGCATATGCAGTTCATGCGAGACCATGCCCTCATAGGAAAATTTCTACGTCTCTGGCCCTCAGAAAAAGACCTAGCTCGTTGGATAAAGGCATGGTGGAACCCCAAGGGAGAATATGAGCTTCAACTGAGCTCCAAAGGTTTCTTTACAGTAATATTCTACAACCTGGAGGATAAGGACAGGATCTTTGAAGGGGGACCATATTTCTATAACTCGGTTGGCCTCTACCTATGTTTCTGGACAGACCGCTTCTGCCTAGAAAAGGAAAAATTCACATATGCATCGGTATGGATTCACCTCTACTCCTTGCCCCAGGAGTTCTGGTTAGACGAAATTTTACTGGGCATAGGCAACACCTTGGGTAAATATGTAAAATCTTCCGAAGCTACTAAGGAAAGAAAATACACCTCTTATGCTAGGATATGTGTCTACATGAACATCTCCAAAGATCTTCCAAGCATAGTTACTTTAGAATACCAAGATGAGGAATGGGCCCAAACCACAGAATATGAACACATCCCTTTCAGATGTCGAAAATTCCATGAACATGGACACCTTTTCAGAGACTTCCCTCTCAATGCCCCCAAGTTGAAGAGAAATAAAAGGAAGGGTTTACTTAGGTTCAAAACCAAAGGAGACAAATGCAGAAGAAGCCCACAACAAACAACGAAAGAAAGAACCCAAATAATAACTCATTTGAAGCCCTTAACCACCTCCCAAAGGTAGAAGAGGTGGAAAACCCCCACAAGACTACGGGAAAAGAAACCAGCAAGCAAAAGGAATACCAGTTGGCACAAGAACATCAAGCCCAAGCAAACCAAGCTGATCCAAAAACTCACCCAGCTTCAGGGAAAGAACCAAAAAGAGAGGAAGACACAACCATGGTAATGGATGAGAAGGACCTAGAAGAAAACGACCTAGACAGGTTAGAGGAAGCACTCAATAAGAAGGATCTCCAAACCTTACCAGAGGACCAAATCAGGAAAGTTCACAAAGTATTTCTAGACTCATCAACAGGGGCTACATTTAGGCTAGGGATCAACACAGACCCAAACCAAGATCCAAGAAAACACCCAAAAGACAACAAACGAAGGGGCAAAAAACCGGCTCATCAACTAATCAAGGAGGCAGGGAATTACATGATCAACTCGGGACAGATCCACAGGCTCTTGGAGAGCTCCTTTTCCCACCCACCAAATTGTTAACTATGAACATCCTCACCAGGAATATCAGAGGCCTAAATGGAATATCCAAACAAAGGATTCTTTGAAACTGCATCAAAATGGAAGACCCTGATATATTCCTAATACAAGAGACAAAATGTGCAGGGAAAACTGTAGAAGATATCATCAAAAGATGTTGGTGCAACTGTGAATCCTATCAAAAAAAATCCAAATGGGCTTCAAGAGGCCTAGCCATCCTATGGAATCCTACCACAGTCATCCTCGATCAAGGCCTCTCCACCCCATGCACCATCATAGCGCAATACAAAGCCATTGGTTCAGACAAGGAGGGAATGATCACAAATGCCTATGGACTGCAAAACAACCAAGACAAAGACCTCTTTATTCAAAGCCTATCTTACCTAGGTTCTTTAGCAGAAGGTAAGTGATGGACAATAGGGGGTGACTTCAACATGATTCTCACGCTGGAGGAGAAATGAGGGGGGAAGAAGCATCTGGAGTAGGACAACGCAAAATTCTAGAAACTCATAGAAAACCTCAGATTGGTAGATATTGAGAATGGTAATGGCACTTACACCTGAACCAACAAAATATTAGGTCACCAACAAATAGCATGCAGGCTTGATCACTTCCTCATCTCAGAAACTCTCCTACTAGAAGCCCCATAGTAGAGTCCAACATCCTCCCAAAGGAAGGATCAAACCACTAGCCAGTTCAGCTCTGGGTTGACACTATTGCTACCCCAAAGCTTAAACCCTTCATATTTGAGAAATTTTGGCTACCCCATCCATATTTCTAGGAGCTAGCCCATCATTGGTGGAGCACTGCAGAAACTTAGAAAGGCACAAAAATGTATTTCTTCTAGCAAAAACTCAAATATTTCAAACAAGTACGCAAATGGAACAAAGAGGTATTTGGGAACATTTTCCAGGAAAGGAAAATGCTGGAACAAAAACTAGTGAACCTTCAGGGACAAATCATTCAGGAAGGATATACAATCACTTAACAATAGGAGGATAATGAACTCAAAAAGAAACTAGAATAAAGATACAAGCAGGAAGAGATCCCGTGGAGACAAAAATCTCGGGTTCAATGGCTCAATGAGGGGGAGAAAAACACCAAATTATTCGATCGTTCCATGATCCACGAACGCCTCATCAATCGTATCAAAACTATGGATGACTCATAAGGAAACACCCTGTTAACTCATCAAGAAATAACACACGAGCTGACAGATTTCTACAAGGATCTCCTCAGAACCCAATGTGGATCGCACCTCAACAATAGAGTGGGTGACCCAAAATATCCCAACTATAATCACCCAAGAATAGAATGAGGCTTTCATGACTCCGATAACACAAGCTGAAGTGGATCAGGCCTTTCAGGAGCTACCCATAGGCAAAGCTCTAGGTACATATGGTTTCACAACAAACTTCTTCCACTCCTGCTAGCCTATGTTAAGGGAGGAAGTGTGGCAGCTGGTGGAGGAATCTTGCAGCTCAGGCAAAGTTCTTCCAGCACTAAATGCCACTTTCCACACTCTAATTCCCAAAGAAGAAAGGGTCACAAATCCAAAGAACTTTAGACCCATAGATCTTTTCAACATGATCTACAAAATCATCTCCAAGGTCATAGCTCTAAGACTTAAACCAATCCTCCCCTTCATCATCTCCAAGGAGCAATCAAGATATGTCAAAGGAAATAAAATCATGGACAATTTCATTCTAGTCCATGAAATCATTCACTCGCTCAAGAGCACCCACACTCTAGGTATGATTCTAAAACTTGACCTTTCAAAATCTTTTGACAAATTAAGCTGGCAATACATGAAAGCTCTCCTATCGACTTTTGGTTTCAACAAGGATTGGATCTCCTGGATAATGAACCTCATTTCCTCAAATTTTTTCTTGATCCTCATCAATGGTGTTCCATACCAACCCTTCTCCCCCTCAAGACGAATAAGGCAAGGTGACCCTCTCTCCCCTTTCCTTTTTCTCATAAGGGCTGAAGGTCTAGGTCTCTATATCAAAGCCTCAATTCAAAATGGATCCCTTCATGGCCTCCCTCTTCATGGATTACAACTGACAACTTCCCACAACCAATTTGTCTATGACACACTGCTAATGAACACCCCCACCATGCAAGAAGCAATCAAACTAAGTTCCATCCTCTCTGACTTCAACGAATCCTCCGGTACCACCTTTAATCGGGCCAAATCATAGCTATTCTTTTTTAATACTCCGACAACAATCCAACAATACCTTTCTCAACTCCTGAATACCCTTGTTTGCACTCTGCCCTCTAGCTACCTGGGATTCCATCTCTCTAACTCAGCAGCTAGAAACATCTCTGGGACTCCCTCCTACTCCCCATCACCAACCGTCTCAGAAACTGGACCTTTCGCTCCCTCAACCTTCCAGCCAGATTGGTTCTCTTAAAGTCAGTCCTCCAAGCCATCCCAACTTACCTCTTCTCATCCCTAGATGCCCCCCAATCTTTCATAAAGAAAATAAGGAATCTACAAAGAAAATTTCTAGGGCATGGCCACAAACCGAACAAAAAATGGACCCTTGTCAGCTAGGACAAGGTTTGCAAGCCCAAATCCTTAGGTGGACTGGGCCTTCGGGACCCTAGGAATTTAAACAACACCATGGGAGCAAGAATTTGGTGGAGATGGCTCAAAACACCAACATGTATCTCGACAAAACTATGGAAATGAAAATATTCCCAAACACACATCAAAATAAGCTCATAATAATGAAGGCTCCAACATATGGAATACGGCCTGGAAAAACCGACCACTCATACAGGAACATGCCTTCTGTGAAGTTCAAAATGGCTAGAATGCCCTATTCTAGATGGATTCTTGGCAGCAAATTCCACCCCTACATCTGGAAGAAAATTTTCAATCCTACAAAAGTCACATTCAATATTTGGCCACTCCCAAAGTGGCAGATTTGTGGATAGATACCCCCAGCATCTCTCCCTAGTGAATCTAGAAATATACTTATTAGGAAATCCAAGTGGCAATGGACTGTAACCTACAGCACTGAAAACAAGCTACAACCCAAAGGATAATCCAGAAAATCACAGACCAAGACATTCTCAGATGAGGATACACACCTCATGGAAGCTTCACTCTCAAGGAGGGATACACTCTTCAGGAGAAATTCCACAACCTTCAGAAAGATAACATCTGGGAAACAATATGGAAATCAAAACTCTGGCCCAAAATATCTACTTTCCTCTGGCTTCTACTTCAGAACAAGATCTTAACCTGGGACAATCTTCAAAAACAAGGCTTCATCGACCCCTCGATCTTCCATCTCTGCCATCTCCAGGCAGAAACCATGGAGCACATCCTAAATAAATGTCCACTCAGTGAGAAAATCTGGAACCAAGCCATTCAATTCTTTAGAAAAACCAGAGGTGTTAAAAACAACATCATAAGCACCATCATGGGCTGGGTCTCCAATCCCTTCAAAAGTCCTATCCTGAATAGAACCTGACAACTTTTATCAGGCTTCATAGTTTGGAAACTATGGAAAGAGAGAAACAAAAGAATCTTTAACTCCTTTCCTTCTCCTCCCACCCTGCTTTGGAACACAATCCTCCTGCATCTCTAGGAAACTCTTCAAATACATTCATGGACCAAGGAAGACTTCCCAACTGACCCAGGTGAGCTCTTGCTCCTCAACTTCTGGGGCTTCTCTTTTGCACACTCCACCCCTCCTCAGCTGCCCCCTCTTTTTTCCCTCAGTCCCTCTAAGTGGCTCCACCCCCACAAGGATTCCACAACGTCAACTTTGATGGCACATCAAAAGGAAATCCAGGACACTCAAGCTATGGTGCGGTCATAAGAAACAACATCGACCAAATTCAAAGTCTCATCGCCGAAAATCTCAGATGCGAACACCAAAAAATTAGTGGAGCTTTGAGGTCTTATCAAAGGAGTGCAATTAGCACTAGATCAAAACCTCACCTTCCTGATCATTGAAGGAGACTCCAAAATCATAATAGACTTGGCAATAAAAATCCTGAATGGCCGAGATCCAGAGAAAATCACACCCAGATGGTGCCTCCTTGGTCCTCTGTACAACTTCCAGGCTCTTCTCAAACCCTCTCTAACTCTAACCCCTTCACACATTCAATGAAGTGAAAACAAAGTTGTGGATAGATTGGCTAATGAAGGGGTTGACTCTATGCAGTAGATCATTCTCCATGATTCCAGGCAGTCCTAAAGCTCTCCCCTTTGTCTCCAATGCAAGGATCTTACTCATATGGATGGCCCTAATCCGGATGGGGTTCCACCTTTGTCAACTTAGCATCTATTCAAATTCATAAATGATCAGAAGCCCAGAAGCAAACACAGAGGAACACCAGTTGGCAGTTGACTCAGGAACCTCGACAATCGGGAGTCAGGAGCACGGAGGCTGTTGTTTCCCAAATTCTTGAAGTTGTGACAAGCGTGAGAGGATATGGACCGTTGTGGATCAAGGTGATCTAGATTGTTGTTCTGGAGCCATTGATCTGATGCGAGAAAATATCAGGTACTCAGGTTTTGGGAGTTTGGAGCATGGAGGGGGTTGTCTGCCCAAGTCGCGACATCCCGAAATGTGAGAGCAGACCTAGACTGTCACTACTAAAGGAGACCTCAACCATCGATCTGGTCCCATAGATCTGACGCGAGGATATATCGGGAAATTAGGTTTCGGGAGTTTGGAGCATAGAGGGGGTTGTCTGCCCAAGTCGTGAAATTGCGAAATGCAAAGGTGGATCTAGACCGTCGGTGCTAGAGGAAATCTCAACCATCTATCTGGTCCGATAGATATGACACAAGCATATATATTGGGAAATCAGGTCTTGGGAGTTTGGAGCATAAAGGAGGTTGTTTTCCCAAGTCGCGAAATCATGATAGGTGAGAGTGGATTTGGGTCGTTGGTGCTAGAGAAGATCTCAATCGTCGATATGATCGCATTGATCTGACGTGAGAAAATTTTGGGAACTCAGGTTTCGGGAGTTCGGAGCATGAAGGGAGCTGCACCCCCAAGTCACGAAGTTGTGAAATGTGAACATTCATGCTAGAGGAGATCTGAACCGTCGCTATGGTCCCTTGGATCGGATGCGAGGAGATTTCGGGAACTCATCTATCGGGAGTTAGAAGCATGGAGAAATCTATCAACCCAAGCCACGAAATTGCGATACGAGAAATCAAGAAATATGAAAGTGGATCTGGAATATTGGTGCTCGAGAAGATCTGACTCAACAATCTGGCCAAGATATGAAGTCGTGAAATCGCAAAGGAGATCAGAACCGTCGATCTGGCCCCATGGATCATAGGAAATTTTGTAAGCTGATAAGGTTCAGGCATTTTTGTAAGAAGATAGGATGCGAGCATATTTGTAAGAAGATAAGTTGAAGGCATTGTTGTAAGCAGATAGGTTGCAGGCATATTTGTAAGGAGATAGGCTGTAGACATCTTTTTAAGTAGATAGGACGCAGGTCTTTCTGTAAGCTCCAATTGGAATTAATTTAAGGATCCACTTTTTTACTCACACAAAAAAAACCTTAATACAATCAAAGAGTTCCAACTCCATTGGGTGCTAACAATGTGGTTGACCATGAAATTTTACCATGATGCAATCCCTATGGCCTACCACATGATCAAAATACTTGCATGATATCCAAAGAAGTTTTTCAACAAGTCAGTGAGATTAACAAGGATGGACCTAGTGACTTAAACAACTATGTGGGTGAGTGGCCTGACATGATCAATAATGTTTCCAACTCTCCTAATGAAGAAGCGAAAGGAGTGAAGGGAAAGGGTCTAGATTTAGCTACCATTTCTATCAATTTAGCACCCAAACCATCCCAAGAAGAGATAAGAAGGAGAATCTGAGAGAAGGATTGGGTCACATATCAATGAAGGGGTATCGTTAATGTCCAAATGGGATATGGGATCCTTGAGTAGGTTATTTATTAACCAATAATTAGTATTGAGTTCTAACCAATGTCAAGGGAGAGAAATAATGGCCTTATGTCCTAAATGAAGAGTCTCAAGTCAAACACCAAAAAGAAAAACCATGAAGATTCTCAAGTTATGTCATTGCAATCATCCTTGAACCACGACACATGACCTTCATAGGGTATCTTTGGCCTACTAGAGGGATATGGGTGCCATGATTAGACCACAACAAAGGCCCTAAAAAGGAACATGGCTCGGTTCCACACATGACATAGTTATTGGGTACATCATGCTTAGGGTTTTGTAGAACTTGAGTGGGATATGAGGTCCCTAAATGTCACTTATTAGGCTCAATCATCATGAACAACACCTAGAAACCACAACACAATCCCTCTCTAGGGGGTCCTTAGCATCAGAGTTTTATAAGGACACCATTAAGAGGTTTTTTGCAGTAAGGGTAGAGAGGCCTTAACCAACACATCACTATTGGCAGGGCTTACAGTTTGCACAGTTTGCACAGGACTTGGTTTTGTCATTAATGTCAAACTTTAAAATGCCAAAGGGGGAGTTTGTTGGTCAGTTTGCACATGCACAGTGGTTCCTAATTTGGAGATCAACATGCCTCTCGACATACCAAAACACGAAACTGCCAAGAACCCAGGAGCTGAGCCTTTGGTTATAACTAGAGGTCACATGTGAAACGAGCCTTGGAAGAGGAGTCAGCACCCTTAGTTTGAATTTAGGAGATCAGAGATTGACCAGCACATGACACATCATCCTAAGTAATGTCACTATGATACGTCACTCCGGGAATGTCTATTTTGGGATTTTTGCATGGTAAGCAAAAAACTTCAACATCACGAAGTCCTGAATGTCGAAATACCGAAAGGGACACACATCAGATGATCTATGGTTTCGAGAGTTTTTGAATTATTGGAGGTCATGAAGACCTGATGGCCAAAGTATCGAAACCCTGACAACCATCTACCTCGATGAATGATTAAGTCATGTCCGTCAGATTAAGCATTGGAGGGGTAATATAAGAGTCGTATATGATCATTGATCTGTCCCCGAGAAGTTAATGAGAACCATCTGATCTATGTCCACCAGATCAAATGTGAAGTTGTCAGATCATTTTGGGGATTGCAACTTGGAGTGTTGAAACATTTCATCACAGAAACGCCGAAATTCTGAAATGCGAAAATGCCGAAATGCCGAAACGCTAAAAGACGAAATGCCAAAATGTGAAATGTCGAAACACCGAAATGAAAAATGTTGAAAGCACCTTTTTGCATAGGATATAGTCACTGCCATTGGTCATGTGAGAAGGAGGAACTAGCACCAAGTTAAAGCTCCTTTTTAGAGATCACAACATGAAGAGACGAGATGTCTTCACCTCAGGATTACCGATATGCGAATCATGAAAGCACCTTTTGGTAAAGGCCCGTGGTCATAGCCAATGGGCATATGGAGTAGGCACGAGACCCATCTTCTACATCGAACGGTGCAGATTAAATACTTAAATTGACCGTGTGGTTGTTGTTGTTCTAGATGCCTTGGCCAATAATAATCACTGTAAGGTAGTTGTTCAGTTATTGTAACTGAATCTTCGAAGCCTGAGGGTTCGAGTGTATGCTCTGAATGTACAGGGTAGAAATAAGTGAAATTTGGTGAGATGAAGGTTGGAGTGTATGGAATTAATGGTATATCTGTAGATCTAAAGTAAAATTCATTTATGTAAATGAAGATAAATATGAAATAAAATTATACAGGGACAGTGAGGAGAAAAGATGGGGTGAGAAGATTATGGGAGAAAGATGGCTCTGTAAAATTTGAGGAGAAAATTTAATGCTTAATCTTTGACAGAGAAGATAAGAGTTGGTTTGTAGATTCTTAGTGATAGAGAGGATTCCAGGGTGGTAGGGAGGAGCAAGGGGAGTCTGTAAAAGTCTCATGTACAAGTTGGTGCTTGTACATCTGGGAGTTGTAGCTTCCATTCAGTAGGTGCTAAAGAAACAGAGGTAGCAGCCTCATCTAGGTTGTAGCTTAGATAAAATAAGAATGTAAAGAGGAGTTGGAGTAGGCTGTACTAAATGAATATAAAGTCTCAACAACCATTCCAATAGATGCTACAGGTAAGAGACTCTATGAGAGTAATTCCAAAGCTATGTATGCAATACTAGGAGGTCTAGCAGGGTCATAATTTGTTAAAGTTATGCATTTTGCATCAGAAAAATAAATATGGGATAAATTGAAAAATGTATATGAAGGAGACACTAAGGTAAAGAGTGCTAAGCTACAATTATATATAAGTCAATTTGAAAGCCTAAAAATGGAAGAATATGAAAATATAGCTACCTACTTTCTTCGTATTGATGAAGTTGTTAATACCATGAGAGGTCTAGGAGAAACAATTAATAATAATATTATTGTACAAAAGGTACTTAGATCACTTCCTGCAAGATTTGATTCAAAAATATCCGCATTAGAAGAAAGAACAGATCTTGATACTTTAGAAATGGATGAATTACATGGAATACTAACAACATATGAGATGAGAACCTCTGGTGAGAATTCTTTCAGGAAAGAAGCAACTTTCAAGGTAGCAAATAAAGATAAAATAAAGATAAGAAAAAGGTTGAAGCAGAAATCAACAGTCATGAGGAGTCAGAAGGTGATGTGGAAGAAGCAAATTTTGTTAAAAATATGAAAAGAGGTACTGGAAAGTATAAAGGTAAGCTTCCTCTGAAATGCCTTGGTTGTGGTAGAATAGGACATTTTGCATCTAAGTGTCCTTATAATAAGCGTACTGATAATGAAGAAGATAGTGATAGAAAACCTAAGGAATTAAAGAATAGACATAAGAAGTTTTTTCAAAGAAAAACTTACAAAAAGAAAAGCCCATGTATAAAAGATGATGGTGATATTTTAGAGTCTGGTGAGAGTGATGATAGTTCAGATGTACAAATTTTTATGGCTATGGAAAAACAGGATGATCAGTCTGGTGAAGAAGATGAAGGTGAAGTTGATATAGAAGATGAACTGGTAAGTGCTTTAAGTGAATTAAGAAAAGTGAGAAGGCAATGCAAACATTTTAAAAGAGAAATTGAGAATCTAGAATTTGAATTACAGAAATCAAATGGTTTGATTGAGAGCACTGGAATCATGGTAGTTGACTTAAAACTTAAAATAGAAGAGGCTAGAGTGACTGAAGAAGCTCTAACTAAAATGCTTGGAGAAAAGGGTAAGGAAAATGAAGGTTTAAAAATTGAAGTAGTCTCATTAAGAAAGAAAATACAAGAAAATAATATGAATCATAGTTCTCAAGTGCTAGATCAAATTATTAGTAGTCAAAGATCAACATATGATAAGACTGGAATTGGTTATA